>JAMPIV010010254.1:0-62954 GCA_024509875.1 Oreohelix idahoensis
ATTTGTGGAATGATGGAGGATGGGGGGAAGGGGTTATATTGGGTTGGTGGGGTGTGGGGGGATTTATAGTTATGTATAATGGAGAGGTTATATAGAGTATAAGGAGTAAATTTTATGTATAGTATAATGAAGAGGAGGGGTTGGGTAATTGGGTTGGGTGGGAGGAAAAGGTAAGGTTTGCCTTAGTAGGGGGGTATGAGGACTAGGGTGAGTTATTTACCCATTGGGGGTGGGTAGAATGGAGCATGAGGTTAGGGATATGGAAGGAAGTCTAGAGGGTACACTACCATGGACACATACAGTAGTGGCACCACAAACAACATGCTACAGTGATTGATAGTGGAGCTTTACAGAAGAAAGAGAACACACCACACTTTACAGAAGGTTTACAGTATACAACTGATACTTCTTTACAGACTGACATTTTACAGTAACAGTGTGTGCAAGCAAACTTTACAGTGGTGAGCCAGATCCCTGGGTCCAGCCTACGCAGTCTTGTGTTGAGAATCACATTTTACAGTTACAAGAACATTTGTTTGACCACATCAATACCAATAGGACAGCTATACAATCAATGTCAGCTTGACCTGTTCTGACAAGTGTAGCAATATCTGGGACAGCACTTGTTGACATTTGGCACAGTACAGTCAGTGTTCTAAACCAGTGATTGTTTATCCTGCTGTAATAGAAGAGCATTGTTGAACATAAAGTGCAAATTTCATCGGTGGATCTTCTAATGTGCTCAAAAAAAATTGGACAGTGTAATAGTTAGAAAGCAAATCTATTACTCAATAAAGTGGTAGTCTAATTTATTAAATCTGAGCATACTTTGCAACACATTCTATCCAAACACATATATTATATTATATATGCATTTATGTTATTTGTTATGTATTAAATTAGTTTATGTTCTGTGTGACTAGTACAAGGTATGCCGAGTGACATTGGTCTGGTACTAGTATTCTATAGGTACACATTTTCTTAATTGGAAATTTGTTAGCAACAATTTGCTGCTATTTCTGTTAGTTGTGATGAGGTGTTCTTTTCTTCGTTGTTTTTGTTAATAATTTTGTGTTCCTTAGTTTTGTTTGATTTGTTTGTATAATTGTAGGTCTCATCTTTTCTATTTTTGATTTCTTTACACCCTTATGTTTATACACTGTGGCGTTATTTGTCTTGTTATCTTATTGCAGTTATCATCACGGATTCTGTGATCATTTTTTTCATTTCTCCTATTTAATTTAATTTGATCTCTGCAAATGTTTTCAGATTGTCTTTTCTTGTTTGTCCTTTGTAATGTCTTTAGTTGACATATGACATATGAGGTATAGTGGAATACACTTATATTATAGTACAGATCAGTACTTTATGATTGTTATTGTTATAAAACAAAATGTACAAGACCTTTATAAGGCTTGTCTCCCAAAGTGATTGGTAAAGGGAAATATTATTTTCCACAGGTACTCAAGTGATCATTGATTACATTAGGGTATACAAGACCTTTGTAAGGCTTGTCTCCCACAGTATTTGAGATACAGTTATTGTTGTCCACAGGTACTCAAGTTATCATTGGGTATTATAAACCATACAAGTTTTCACTAAGACTAAGTCTATGGTATAGACTTGTATCCCATTAAAGTGAAATAAGGTAATTTATTTACTTTTTCAGGTTTCTGATTTAAGAAGACAAAATGTCTACATTAGATTACTTTATAGCACAAGGAAAATCCCTTGATAAGACTGGGAAAGACTTAGAACAATGGGCTGTTGCTCAATATGACAAAGCATTAGCTGCAGAAGAGAGGAAAGCTCTAGCTGAAGAAAAAAAGATTAGAAAAAGAAGCTGATACTGCTGCTGAACTAAAGAAATTGCAGATGCAAGTGGAGGAAAGGAGATTTGATGCAGAACAGAAGAAATTAGAAGCTGCTGCTGCAGCTGAACAAAAAAAATTAGAAGTTGCTGCAGAACAGAAGAAATTAGAAGCTGCTGCAGAACAGAGAAGATTAGATAGAGAAGCTGAAGAGAGAAAAGCAATAAGAGAACATGAATTTGAGTTAGAGAAATTAAAATTGACAAGTATGAGTAATGTTAATCAGGCATCTAGTGGTAATGGTAAACCCTTTGTGTACAAGGTCAAGGTACCAGCGTTCAACTCTGCCAGTGATGATATAGCATTCTGGCTTGATAGATTTGAACGGGCTTGTCGAGCTCATAATGTTGACAAATCACAGTATGTGAATCAGTTGTCTGAAAATCTAAAAGGGGAGTCTCTGAGTAAGTTATATTTCGTCGAAGAGGCCGACAAGGATAATTATGATGCTGTTAGGGCAGCTTTGATGAAGAGATATCAGCTGTCTGAGGAAGGTTATCGTCTTTTGTTTAAAACAATGAGACCTGAGGTAGGTGTAGAATTCTCAGAATTCATCTCAAAAGCACGAATTACACTTTCACGATGGATTGAATTATCCAAAACAGAGAAAACATTTGATGGTCTTACGGATTTATTGCTAAGAGACAAGGTCATGTCTTCGGTAAATAAATCATTCCTAGAGTTCTTACATGAGCGTAAACCTAGTACATTAAAGCAAATGGAAGAATATTGTGACCAGTATGCCACGGCACACCCTGACATGATTCTTAGTAACTCTAACATTAAAGAGAGTATGCCAGTTGCTTCGGCAACAGAATATAATCAGAATTACTCACACAAATTCCAAGGAGCTAAAAATAAATTTGATAAAAAGGTTAATTGGAATAAGTATCAAAACCAAGATAACCACTCAAATCAGGGTTCTTCTTCGAAGAACTGGAATCGGGCTGATAGTCCTCGACACGCGAGGGGTACCCATAATTTTAGAAATTCTCGGAAAGGGAGTAGCTATAGGAACTACCCAAGTGCTTCATGGAGACAAAAAAAACCAATATTACAGGGATACTCAATATAATGAGCATGATGATTATGATCATGAATATTATGATTCAAACCCAAATAGGGGTTATAACAGAGGCAATAATAATTATAGAGACAATTATAACCGAGGTAGATCACAACACAAAAGACATGGTAAATCTTATTACCAGGCTAACTCTGCACAACAGGAGTTCCACGACACCGATAATCAGAATAATGATAAAAAAGACTCCAACAGTGTAGCAAATTCCGCTTTCGATTTTGCTAGAGCATCTGAGTGTTCGCAATGCAAAACATTATTCGATCCAACCACAGTTTCTACTTTAAGCTGCGGTCACCCGCTTCCCGCGCTCCATGCGTCAATCGCGCATAATGGAAGGGGTGCTCTTGTCTTTAATAGGGGCCTAATAGATGGTACTCCGGTATCAATTCTTTTCGATTCGGGGTGCACTACCATCGGAGTGAGGCAATCACTCGTAAATCCTTCTCGAGCTACAGGCATATAGTCAAATGTGTAACATTTGGTGGCACATTGGAGAAGTACTCCACTGCCATTATCAATATTGCTACGCCTTTCTTTACAGGAGAGGTGCAAGCATGTCTCTTGCCGAATCCGATCGCTGATCTTATCATCGGTCGCATTCATGGAGTGAAAGAATGCACTCCACAGCAAATTTCTAATTGGGAAAATGTTAATATGCAATCTGCTAATGCAGTAATCACTAGGGCTCAAGCTCTTAATATGCCGCAATCTTCACATTCTGAAGATAATGATGCGCAGATCCAAGATGATCCCTTGGAGATTTCCCATGATTCCTTTATAAAACAGCAGGAAGATGATCCTACTCTAAAGAAATTCTTTACTCTGGCAACAAAAGGTGATCCGAATAAGGATACAAATCGTAAATCATGGATTACGATGAAGAATGGCGTACTTGTACGTATGGTACAAGACTCCGCTAAGTCCATTCATTCTCAAATCCTTGTGCCTAAAAATATGAGAGTTAAAATCTTACAGCACGCTCATGATTCGCAGTGTGCTGGACATATGGGTTTTTCCCGTACTAAAGCTAGAGTTCTTGAATCTTTCTTTTGGCCTGCTGTGAATAAGGACATACGAATCTATTGTCGATCTTGTAAAGTATGTCAAGAGATTAAATCCAGAGGTCCACGCCATGATGCACCTATTCAGGCTGCAGACATTCCCATTCGACCATTTCAAAAAATGGCGATAGACATCATTGGTCCATTTAAGATAAAGTCTGCTAGAGGACACCAATTTATTTTGACGTGTGTTGATATGTGCACACGTTGGCCGGAGGCTGTTCCTCTAAAGAGCATAACTACTGCTGATGTCGCAGATGCTCTTTGGTTAATATTTTCTCGTCTGGGATTTCCAGCAGAAATATTATCCGACCATGGTACCCAACTCATATCGGATACCATGTCTCAAGTAATGTCGACTCTTAAGATAGAGAGATCGCTGAGTAGTATTTATCATCCTATGTCCAATGGGATGGTGGAACGTCTGAATAGAACTCTGAAAAACCTACTAGGTAAGATAACAGAAGATCATCCTCAGGATTGGGATAGGGTTTTACCCGCGGCTCTCTTTGCATATAGAGAGGTCGCCAACGAACATACAGGATTTTCTCCCTTTGAACTTGTCTTTGGCGCGAAACCGCGAGGTCCTATGTCCTTACTTCATGATCTTATAACTGCTGATAATATTGTCGATGACACAAAATCCTCTTATGAATATGTCATCGCACTTAGACACAAGATTATTGAAGCATGCAAATTGGCAACTGCTTCTTCTGAATTTGCGAAACAGAAGGCAAGGGAATTTGCCAATAAAAAGAGATGCTTGCGACAACTTTGTCCAGGTGACAAAGCATTCGTCTTGCTACCTTGTAGGGAAAATAGACTTCTTATTTCTTGGAAAGGTCCGTACGATATAATATCAAAAGTTTCCGACGTTGACTATATCGTCGATATTGATGGGAAGCGTAAAACCTTCCACATCAACATGCTCACGGAATTCCATGAACGTCCTGATTATTTACAACCTGTTTTCCAGGCAACGGACGATTTTCCAGTCCAACATGGACAGTACTCATCTCTGTCAGTAATACAGGATGAGGAAACGAGTTTCTCGGATGTAAATTTACCTTTTCCAATGATTCCTCTTCACTCTAATGAATCATGGAAAGATGTTGCAATTTCTCCAGAATTATCTCCAGGAGAGCAGAAACAAGTTTCTACTATGTTAGAACAATTTCAGGATGTCCTTACTGACATTCCTGGTCAAACTGATGTCATTCAACATGACATTATTCTTACTGACCATAGTCCTATAAGAGTCAGACCGTATCCTATTCCGATACATTTTCAAGCACAGGTAGAGAAAGAGTTGGATGAGATGATAGAGTTAAAAATTATTGAACCATCCACATCAGCATATTCTTCGCCGATGGTTATTGTACGAAAAAAAGACAATAACATACGTCTTTGCGTGGATTATCGCAAATTGAACCAAGTGACGAAATTTGATGCTGAACCTATGCCTTTACTAGAAGAGCTACTTACGAGACTATCGAATTCTCATTTCTTTACTAAACTCGATTTGTCTAAGGGATATTGGCAAGTTCCATTATCCGAACACGCCAAACCGTTTACTGCTTTTTCGACGCCTAGGGGTCTATTCCAATGGAATTTCATGCCTTTCGGTCTTATGAACGCCCCTGCAACATTCGTACGCATGATGCGTCGAATCCTATCTCATCGCTCAGATGTCATTGCGTATCTTGATGACATCTGTCTTTTCAGTGATACTTGGAACGATCACTATAATGGGATAAATGAACTATTGTCTATCTTACGCGAGCATAACCTGACAGCGAAACCATCGAAAGCATGTATTGGTTTTAGCGAAATATCTTTCTTAGGACACCGTGTTGGTCATGGGTTCCTAAAAACAGAAGACCATAATACAAGTAAGATACTTAACATTTCTATTCCTAAGACTAAAAAGCAAGTACGAAGTCTCTTAGGTCTAATACAATTTTATGGACGATTCATTCCGAATCTGTCCTCCATTATGTCACCTCTTTCTTCCTTGCTAAAGAAAGGGTCTCCTAATGTAGTCCACTGGACTCAAGAATGTCAATCCTCTTTGGATAAGGTTAAAAAACTATGTTTTCTACTTCACCTATCCTAGTATTGCCTTCTAAGGATAAGACATTTATTCTTCGTAGTGACGCTTCATCCACCGGGATTGGAGCAGCACTAATGCAAGAGTACTCCGGAACTCTGCATCCTGTGATGTATATTTCTCGGAAATTAAATGCCGCAGAGAAGAATTACTCGGTCCTAGACCGTGAATTATTGGCTATGGTTTGGTCAATCCTTAAACTGCAAAGATTTCTTCTTGGCGCGCATTTCATTGTGGAAACTGACCAGAAAGCTCTTACGGCTATTCAGAGTAAAAATCTGAAGAGCGCGAGATCAACGCGTTACGCGATTGCTCTGCAGCCATTTCATTTTTCGGTGCGAGCTATCCGTGGGTCAGAAAATGTGATGGCAGATATTTTGTCTAGATGCCCACATGATTCATAACTGTTATACAACTTTGATACAGTTGTTCCTATGTTGAAATGTGTACACATATGTAATATCATATATTGATTGTAACACTACTTAGCGGTTCATTGATATTTATTCACCGCTGATTTTTCAATGTTTTTTCGTCTTTGATGATCATGATGTTAAGATATCTTAGATGAAATTTATGTATAAACTAATGTACAAATTGTGTCATTGCTAATATTGTAGTATGCGTTGGTGACACCTCTCTGGAAATATTTATACTTAGAGAAATACTTTCTCTAAGGTCAGAAAACTTATGCTTATCATCTGCGCATTGTTATGGGTGCGTTGTGAGCCTATTGTATGTTGCTCCTAGATGTATTTCAAAAAAAAAAATGTACCATTTTTTTCCCGAGGGGTGTGGTAATCTGTTGCGTGCATATTTTGACGCACATATTACAAAAATCGATATGGCTATTTAATATGGAAAAGATATAGACATTCATTCATTTGTGTATGAAAATGCTGTCTATGGGGAAGGCTAGATAATCCATAATTGTTTTACCCTGTTGATTATAGGAGTAATCGTTCTTGATATTAATTCGGCGCATGGATATGACACCCTTGTCTGTACCTATTTCTTAGGGCCAGAAAATAGATTAATTTGCTTATTATGTTTATGGCCTGAATTCATATGTATTACATATTATTAGTACAAGTAGAATCAGTCCTATATTGTATATTTTGGATGGGTAGGCAGGACTATATTCTTGTTACACCGCTCTAGCGGAAGTAGGAGTTGTCTTGTCTAGTCGTGATGAGTTCCGATGTACCGTGACAATGGCGGGTACGCATTTTTCCAGGGCTGGTATATTCTTCAGTAAAAATGTTTTACGAAGTGGTTTTTTCTTCTATAGGAGATTGTGTCTCTACTAGAGTTGTGTTAGAGACTTTCCTAATGTACGGTACCATGTATGATTCGGACTCCAGGTAATTCCAGTCCCTGTTTTGATGATCTCAGGTCGGTTAGGCCTAGCGGGAATTTTGTGCTTCGCAACGCTAGGGTCAAATTTGTATCGACGGAGATGACAGGCTCCATACTGTAATTATGTCTACGTGAGGTAACTGGATTACGGTAGATCTGTATGGAGGAACTTTATGAAATTATGCTTATGTATTGCAAATTAACTTTGGCTATATATATATATCCTCCTGTGAGCGAGTGAGCGACAACTCAGGTAGGCGGCCATGTTACATTCCTGTCTTCGCATTTTTTGGATCACTGTCTAAAGAACGGGGCATGTATCTTATTATTCGGACAGTGGCAAGGAGATCTCAATTTGGATAGAAACCCCTTATCGTGGTTTCACAATATGATAAACTGTGAATATAAAGCAACTTTAGTTACTTACCGATCCGCCTTCACTGACGCGCTTAGTCAGATAGGGGATGCGGCCATTGATGTACTACCTATTATTTATGAATGTGCCATGACATAGGATCTACTATGTATGCCTGCAAATTGATATGTCAACATACCCATGATTTACTCGTTATGTCCCAGTGTGAGCGTCCAAATAAACTGTGTAAACAAAGATTCCAGCAGTCTGCATTGGTGCCTTGTAGACACAAGTGAATGAGTGTTTAGATTGGTCAGAACACGAACAGTACACCATTCGCGGTAAACACACTCTACACTTCTACCCATATCTACACCATCCTGCGTCGGTTGAAGTGACCAAGTTTAGGGCCTGCTTCCCCTGGAGCCTTAGAGGGAAACTACTGTTTACAGCTGCCTTTGCCTTCCCTAACTTAGGACTAGGGTGAGTTACCCATTTACAGCTGGGTAGACTGGAGCATGCCTGATCTCGACAACTCTGTACACTACCATGGACACATACAGTAGTGGCACCACAAACAACATGCTACAGTGATTGATAGTGGAGCTTTACAGAAGAAAGAGAACACACCACACTTTACAGAAGGTTTACAGTATACAACTGATACTTCTTTACAGACTGACATTTTACAGTAACAGTGTGTGCAAGCAAACTTTACAGTGGTGAGCCAGATCCCTGGGTCCAGCCTACGCAGTCTTGTGTTGAGAATCACATTTTACAGTTACAAGAACATTTGTTTGACCACATCAATACCAATAGGACAGCTATACAATCAATGTCAGCTTGACCTGTTCTGACAAGTGTAGCAATATCTGGGACAGCACTTGTTGACATTTGGCACAGTACAGTCAGTGTTCTAAACCAGTGATTGTTTATCCTGCTGTAATAGAAGAGCATTGTTGAACATAAAGTGCAAATTTCATCGGTGGATCTTCTAATGTGCTCAAAAAAATTGGACAGTGTAATAGTTAGAAAGCAAATCTATTACTCAATAAAGTGGTAGTCTAATTTATTAAATCTGAGCATACTTTGCAACACATTCTATCCACAACACATATATTATATTATATATGCATTTATGTTATTTGTTATGTATTAAATTAGTTTATGTTCTGTGTGACTAGTACAAGGTATGCCGAGTGACATTGGTCTGGTACTAGTATTCTATAGGTACACATTTTCTTAATTGGAAATTTGTTAGCAACAATTTGCTGCTATTTCTGTTAGTTGTGATGAGGTGTTCTTTTTTTCGTTGTTTTTGTTAATAATTTTGTGTTCCTTAGTTTTGTTTGATTTGTTTGTATAATTGTAGGTCTCATCTTTTCTATTTTTGATTTCTTTACACCCTTATGTTTATACACTGTGGCGTTATTTGTCTTGTTATCTTATTGCAGTTATCATCACGGATTCTGTGATCATTTTTTTTCATTTCTCCTATTTAATTTAATTTGATCTCTGCAAATGTTTTCAGATTGTCTTTTCTTGTTTGTCCTTTGTAATGTCTTTAGTTGACATATGACATATGAGGTATAGTGGAATACACTTATATTATAGTACAGATCAGTACTTTATGATTGTTATTGTTATAAAACAAAATGTACAAGACCTTTATAAGGCTTGTCTCCCAAAGTGATTGGTAAAGGGAAATATTATTTTCCACAGGTACTCAAGTGATCATTGATTACATTAGGGTATACAAGACCTTTGTAAGGCTTGTCTCCCACAGTATTTGAGATACAGTTATTGTTGTCCACAGGTACTCAAGTTATCATTGGGTATTATAAACCATACAAGTTTTCACTAAGACTAAGTCTATGGTATAGACTTGTATCCCATTAAAGTGAAATAAGGTAATTTATTTACTTTTTCAGGTTTCTGATTTAAGAAGACAAAATGTCTACATTAGATTACTTTATAGCACAAGGAAAATCCCTTGATAAGACTGGGAAAGACTTAGAACAATGGGCTGTTGCTCAATATGACAAAGCATTAGCTGCAGAAGAGAGGAAAGCTCTAGCTGAAGAAAAAAGATTTGAAAAAGAAGCTGATACTGCTGCTGAACTAAAGAAATTGCAGATGCAAGTGGAGGAAAGGAGATTTGATGTAGAACAGAAGAAATTAGAAGCTGCTGCTGCAGCTGAACAAAAAAAATTAGAAGCTGCTGCAGAACAGAGAAGATTAGATAGAGAAGCTGTGTAATCTACGTTTTGCTGATGATATTGATCTGATAGCTGGAACAGAATCAGAACTTCAAGACCTTACCTCTAGACTGGAGAAAGTAACAAGAACATATGGGATGGAAATTAATATAGAAAAAAGCAAGATATTGGTGAATAGCCATAAGAAACATGTTCCGACCAACATTACGTTAAATGGGCAAACGTTAGAAGAAGTTAACACCTTTAAATATCTCGGGTCCACTATATGTAGTGATGGAAGATCAAATAAAGAAATCAAGACAAGACTTGAGATGGCCTCAGCTGCCATGACAAGGTTGAATGTGATCTGGAAAAGTAACATCAGTTTTCCTGTGAAGATCAAATTATACAAATCACTTGTATTATCTATTCTCTTGTATGGGTGTGAGGGCTGGACACTCACTGCAGATACGGAGCGAAGGATTCAGGCTTTCGAGCATAAATGTTATAGAAGAATTTTGCGCATTTGCTATAAAGAGCACAAAACAAATGTCTATGTTAGAGAGAAGATAAACACCTATGCAGGCCATCAAGAACCACTTTTGTCAATAGTGAAACGTCGAAAGCTTGCCTGGTTTGGGCATGTAACTCGTCATGACTCCCTTTCGAAAACGATCCTCCAGGGAACAGTCGAAGGTAAACGGAGAAGAGGAAGGCAAAGAAAATCCTGGGCTGATAACATCAAAGAATGGGCAGGACACGGTTTCTCCACACTTGTACGCATTGCTGAGAATAGAGAGCAGTGGAGGACCCTGTCTGCTGATGCTTCCACCATGGCACCCCTACGACCCATGACGGGTTATGGGTTGAGATGATGATGAAGAGAGAAAAGCAATAAGAGAACATGAATTTGAGTTAGAGAAATTAAAATTGACAAGTATGAGTAATGTTAATCAGGCATCTAGTGGTAATGGTAAACCCTTTGTGTACAAGGTCAAGGTACCAGCGTTCAACTCTGCCAGTGATGATATAGCATTCTGGCTTGATAGATTTGAACGGGCTTGTCGAGCTCATAATGTTGACAAATCACAGTATGTGAATCAGTTGTCTGAAAATCTAAAAGGGGAGTCTCTGAGTAAGTTATATTTCGTCGAAGAGGCCGACAAGGATAATTATGATGATGTTAGGGCAGCTTTGATGAAGAGATATCAGCTGTCTGAGGAAGGTTATCGTCTTTTGTTTAAAACAATGAGACCTGAGGTAGGTGTAGAATTCTCAGAATTCATCTCAAAAGCACGAATTACACTTTCACGATGGATTGAATTATCCAAAACAGAGAAAACATTTGATGGTCTTACGGATTTATTGCTAAGAGACAAGGTCATGTCTTCGGTAAATAAATCATTCCTAGAGTTCTTACATGAGCGTAAACCTAGTACATTAAAGCAAATGGAAGAATATTGTGACCAGTATGCCACGGCACACCCTGACATGATTCTTAGTAACTCTAACATTAAAGAGAGTATGCCAGTTGCTTCGGCAACAGAATATAATCAGAATTACTCACACAAATTCCAAGGAGCTAAAAAAATAAATTTGATAAAAAGGTTAATTGGAATAAGTATCAAAACCAAGATAACCACTCAAATCAGGGTTCTTCTTCGAAGAACTGGAATCGGGCTGATAGTCCTCGACACGCGAGGGGTACCCATAATTTTAGAAATTCTCGGAAAGGGAGTAGCTATAGGAACTACCCAAGTGCTTCATGGAGACAAAAGAACCAATATTACAGGGATACTCAATATAATGAGCGTGATGATTATGATCATGAATATTATGATTCAAACCCAAATAGGGGTTATAACAGAGGCAATAATAATTATAGAGACAATTATAACCGAGGTAGACAACAACACAAAAGACATGGTAAATCTTATTACCAGGCTAACTCTGCACAACAGGAGTTCCACGACACCGATAATCAGAATAATGATAAAAAAGACTCCAACAGTGTAGCAAATTCCGCTTTCGATTTTGCTAGAGCATCTGAGTGTTCGCAATGCAAAACATTATTCGATCCAACCACAGTTTCTACTTTAAGCTGCGGTCACCCGCTTCCCGCGCTCCATGCGTCAATCGCGCATAATGGAAGGGGTGCTCTTGTCTTTAATAGGGGCCTAATAGATGGTACTCCGGTATCAATTCTTTTCGATTCGGGGTGCACTACCATCGGAGTGAGGCAATCACTCATAAATCCTTCTCGAGCTACAGGCAATATAGTCAAATGTGTAACATTTGGTGGCACATTGGAGAAGTACTCCACTGCCATTATCAATATTGCTACGCCTTTCTTTACAGGAGAGGTGCAAGCATGTCTCTTGCCGAATCCGATCGCTGATCTTATCATCGGTCGCATTCATGGAGTGAAAGAATGCACTCCACAGCAAATTTCTAATTGGGAAAATGTTAATATGCAATCTGCTAATGCAGTAATCACTAGGGCTCAAGCTCTTAATATGCCGCAATCTTCACATTCTGAAGATAATGATGCGCAGATCCAAGATGATCCCTTGGAGATTTCCCATGATTCCTTTATAAAACAGCAGGAAGATGATCCTACTCTAAAGAAATTCTTTACTCTGGCAACAAAAGGTGATCCGAATAAGGATACAAATCGTAAATCATGGATTACGATGAAGAATGGCGTACTTGTACGTATGGTACAAGACTCCGCTAAGTCCATTCATTCTCAAATCCTTGTGCCTAAAAATATGAGAGTTAAAATCTTACAGCACGCTCATGATTCGCAGTGTGCTGGACATATGGGTTTTTCCCGTACTAAAGCTAGAGTTCTTGAATCTTTCTTTTGGCCTGCTGTGAATAAGGACATACGAATCTATTGTCGATCTTGTAAAGTATGTCAAGAGATTAAATCCAGAGGTCCACGCCATGATGCACCTATTCAGGCTGCAGACATTCCCATTCGACCATTTCAAAAAATGGCGATAGACATCATTGGTCCATTTAAGATAAAGTCTGCTAGAGGACACCAATTTATTTTGACGTGTGTTGATATGTGCACACGTTGGCCGGAGGCTGTTCCTCTAAAGAGCATAACTACTGCTGATGTCGCAGATGCTCTTTGGTTAATATTTTCTCGTCTGGGATTTCCAGCAGAAATATTATCCGACCATGGTACCCAACTCATATCGGATACCATGTCTCAAGTAATGTCGACTCTTAAGATAGAGAGATCGCTGAGTAGTATTTATCATCCTATGTCCAATGGGATGGTGGAACGTCTGAATAGAACTCTGAAAAACCTACTAGGTAAGATAACAGAAGATCATCCTCAGGATTGGGATAGGGTTTTACCCGCGGCTCTCTTTGCATATAGAGAGGTCGCCAACGAACATACAGGATTTTCTCCCTTTGAACTTGTCTTTGGCGCGAAACCGCGAGGTCCTATGTCCTTACTTCATGATCTTATAACTGCTGATAATATTGTCGATGACACAAAATCCTCTTATGAATATGTCATCGCACTTAGACACAAGATTATTGAAGCATGCAAATTGGCAACTGCTTCTTCTGAATTTGCGAAACAGAAGGCAAGGGAATTTGCCAATAAAAAGAGATGCTTGCGACAACTTTGTCCAGGTGACAAAGCATTCGTCTTGCTACCTTGTAGGGAAAATAGACTTCTTATTTCTTGGAAAGGTCCGTACGATATAATATCAAAAGTTTCCGACGTTGACTATATCGTCGATATTGATGGGAAGCGTAAAACCTTCCACATCAACATGCTCACGGAATTCCATGAACGTCCTGATTATTTACAACCTGTTTTCCAGGCAACGGACGATTTTCCAGTCCAACATGGACAGTACTCATCTCTGTCAGTAATACAGGATGAGGAAACGAGTTTCTCGGATGTAAATTTACCTTTTCCAATGATTCCTCTTCACTCTAATGAATCATGGAAAGATGTTGCAATTTCTCCAGAATTATCTCCAGGAGAGCAGAAACAAGTTTCTACTATGTTAGAACAATTTCAGGATGTCCTTACTGACATTCCTGGTCAAACTGATGTCATTCAACATGACATTATTCTTACTGACCATAGTCCTATAAGAGTCAGACCGTATCCTATTCCGATACATTTTCAAGCACAGGTAGAGAAAGAGTTGGATGAGATGATAGAGTTAAAAATTATTGAACCATCCACATCAGCATATTCTTCGCCGATGGTTATTGTACGAAAAAAAGACAATAACATACGTCTTTGCGTGGATTATCGCAAATTGAACCAAGTGACGAAATTTGATGCTGAACCTATGCCTTTACTAGAAGAGCTACTTACGAGACTATCGAATTCTCATTTCTTTACTAAACTCGATTTGTCTAAGGGATATTGGCAAGTTCCATTATCCGAACACGCCAAACCGTTTACTGCTTTTTCGACGCCTAGGGGTCTATTCCAATGGAATTTCATGCCTTTCGGTCTTATGAACGCCCCTGCAACATTCGTACGCATGATGCGTCGAATCCTATCTCATCGCTCAGATGTCATTGCGTATCTTGATGACATCTGTCTTTTCAGTGATACTTGGAACGATCACTATAATGGGATAAATGAACTATTGTCTATCTTACGCGAGCATAACCTGACAGCGAAACCATCGAAAGCATGTATTGGTTTTAGCGAAATATCTTTCTTAGGACACCGTGTTGGTCATGGGTTCCTAAAAACAGAAGACCATAATACAAGTAAGATACTTAACATTTCTATTCCTAAGACTAAAAAGCAAGTACGAAGTCTCTTAGGTCTAATACAATTTTATGGACGATTCATTCCGAATCTGTCCTCCATTATGTCACCTCTTTCTTCCTTGCTAAAGAAAGGGTCTCCTAATGTAGTCCACTGGACTCAAGAATGTCAATCCTCTTTGGATAAGGTTAAAACTATGTTTTCTACTTCACCTATCCTAGTATTGCCTTCTAAGGATAAGACATTTATTCTTCGTAGTGACGCTTCATCCACCGGGATTGGAGCAGCACTAATGCAAGAGTACTCCGGAACTCTGCATCCTGTGATGTATATTTCTCGGAAATTAAATGCCGCAGAGAAGAATTACTCCGTCCTAGACCGTGAATTATTGGCTATGGTTTGGTCAATCCTTAAACTGCAAAGATTTCTTCTTGGCGCGCATTTCATTGTGGAAACTGACCAGAAAGCTCTTACGGCTATTCAGAGTAAAAATCTGAAGAGCGCGAGATCAACGCGTTACGCGATTGCTCTGCAGCCATTTCATTTTTCGGTGCGAGCTATCCGTGGGTCAGAAAATGTGATGGCAGATATTTTGTCTAGATGCCCACATGATTCATAACTGTTATACAACTTTGATACAGTTGTTCCTATGTTGAAATGTGTACACATATGTAATATCATATATTGATTGTAACACTACTTAGCGGTTCATTGATATTTATTCACCGCTGATTTTTCAATGTTTTTTCGTCTTTGATGATCATGATGTTAAGATATCTTAGATGAAATTTATGTATAAACTAATGTACAAATTGTGTCATTGCTAATATTGTAGTATGCGTTGGTGACACCTCTCTGGAAATATTTATACTTAGAGAAATACTTTCTCTAAGGTCAGAAAACTTATGCTTATCATCTGCGCATTGTTATGGGTGCGTTGTGAGCCTATTGTATGTTGCTCCTAGATGTATTTCAAAAAAAAAAAATGTACCATTTTTTTTTTCCCGAGGGGTGTGGTAATCTGTTGCGTGCATATTTTGACGCACATATTACAAAAATCGATATGGCTATTTAATATGGAAAAGATATAGACATTCATTCATTTGTGTATGAAAATGCTGTCTATGGGGAAGGCTAGATAATCCATAATTGTTTTACCCTGTTGATTATAGGAGTAATCGTTCTTGATATTAATTCGGCGCATGGATATGACACCCTTGTCTGTACCTATTTCTTAGGGCCAGAAAATAGATTAATTTGCTTATTATGTTTATGGCCTGAATTCATATGTATTACATATTATTAGTACAAGTAGAATCAGTCCTATATTGTATATTTTGGATGGGTAGGCAGGACTATATTCTTGTTACACCGCTCTAGCGGAAGTAGGAGTTGTCTTGTCTAGTCGTGATGAGTTCCGATGTACCGTGACAATGGCGGGTACGCATTTTTCCAGGGCTGGTATATTCTTCAGTAAAAATGATTTACGAAGTAGTTTTTCTTCTATAGGAGATTGTGTCTCTACTAGAGTTGTGTTAGAGACTTTCCTAATGTACGGTACCATGTATGATTCGGACTCCAGGTAATTCCAGTCCCTGTTTTGATGATCTCAGGTCGGTTAGGCCTAGCGGGGATTTGTGCTTCGCAACGCTAGGGTCAAATTTGTATCGACGGAGATGACAGGCTCCATACTGTAATTATGTCTACGTGAGGTAACTGGATTACGGTAGATCTGTATGGAGGAACTTTATGAAATTATGCTTATGTATTGCAAATTAACTTTGGCTTATATATATATCCTCCTGTGAGCGAGTGAGCGACAACTCAGGGAGGCGGCCATGTTACATTCCTGTCTTCGCATTTTTTGGATCACTGTCTAAAGAACGGGGCATGTATCTTATTATTCGGACAGTGGCAAGGAGATCTCAATTGGATAGAAACCCCTTATCGTGGTTTCACAATATGATAAACTGTGAATATAAAGCAACTTTAGTTACTTACCGATCCGCCTTCACTGACGCGCTTAGTCAGATAGGGGATGCGGCCATTGTGTACTACCTATTATTTATGAATGTGCCATGACATAGGATCTACTATGTATGCCTGCAAATTGATATGTCAACATACCCATGATTTACTCGTTATGTCCCAGTGTGAGCGTCCAAATAAACTGTGTAAACAAAGATTCCAGCAGTCTGCATTGGTGCCTTGTAGACACAAGTGAATGAGTGTTTAGATTGGTCAGAACACGAACAGTACACCATTCGCGTTAAACACACTCTACACTTCTACCCATATCTACACCATCCTGCGTCGGTTGAAGTGACCAAGTTTAGGGCCTGCTTCCCCTGGAGCCTTAGAGGGAAACTACTGTTTACAGCTGCCTTTGCCTTCCCTAACTTAGGACTAGGGTGAGTTACCCATTTACAGCTGGGTAGACTGGAGCATGCCTGATCTCGACAACTCTGTACACTACCATGGACACATACAGTAGTGGCACCACAAACAACATGCTACAGTGATTGATAGTGGAGCTTTACAGAAGAAAGAGAACACACCACACTTTACAGAAGGTTTACAGTATACAACTGATACTTCTTTACAGACTGACATTTTACAGTAACAGTGTGTGCAAGCAAACTTTTCAAGGTTAGTTTTTGAAATGTGTTTTGAACTTTTGGGTATGGCATTTGCCGCTATATTCGAACAAAACAACCAAGTACGGTAAAACGTCTAAGATACGACTGTTTCTAACAAGAGCTAAGGTCTTTTTCTGTCCATTTCCTTACATTGTGTCAACTTGTGGCGTAATTTATTCCTTTAAACTACAAATTGCGTCTTTTTGCCTTTCTAGATTTAAACACGTGTTCAGACCGTCATAATGATTTTTATCTCCGTTCCCTCCCGTCTAAAAGGGTACCGTTTCGTCTGCATGTCTACTAGTTAGTTTCAATGGCGGTAGGAAATGCTGGCATAGGCGAGCATGTCTCCTAGTATCTCACGCATTATTTTTATCCCTACATGTTATCTTTATAATTGGAGATATTTTAACGTTGTATCACGGTAAATTCATCACAGTCCAAGTGGGGAGGACAAACAGACAGACAGATGTATGTCCAAGTGGGGAGGACAAACAGACATACAGATGTATGTCCAAGTGGGGAGGACAAACAGACAGATGTATGTCCAAATGGGGAGGACAAACAGACAGTACAACATGTACTCTAAAACTGTCGGCTCCAAGGGAGGAGCAGGGCAGCGGCGTGGCCTTTTCCACCCCAATTGAGGGAAAACTGTATGGTGATGAGTTGAGGGGAAACTGTATGGTGATGAGTTGAGGGGAAACTGTATGGTGATGAGTTGAGGGAAAATTGTATGGTGATGAGTTGAGGGGAAACTGTATGGTGATGAGTTGAGGGAAAACTGTATGGTGATGAGTTGAGGGAAAACTGTATGGTGATGAGTTGAGGGAAAACTGTATGGTGATGAGTTGAGGGAAAACTGTATGGTGATGAGTTGAGGGAAAACTGTATGGTGATGAGTTGAGGGAAAACTGTATGGTGATGAGTTGAGGGAAAACTGTATGGTGATGAGTTGAGGGAAAACTGTTTGGTGATGAGTTGAGGGAAAACTGTATGGTGATGAGTTGAGGGAAAACTGTATGGTGATGAGTTGAGGGAAAACTGTATGGTGATGAGTTGAGGGAAAATTGTATGGTGATGAGTTGAGGGAAAACTGTATGGTGATGAGTTGAGGGAAAACTGTATGGTGATGAGTTGAGGGAAAACTGTATGGTGATGAGTTGAGGGAAAACTGTATGGTGATGAGTTGAGGGAAAACTGTTTGGTGATGAGTTGAGAGAAAACTGTATGGTGATGAGTTGAGGGAAAACTGTATGGTGATGAGTTGAGGGAAAACTGTATGGTGATGAGTTGAGGGAAAACTGTATGGTGATGAGTTGAGGGAAAACTGTATGGTGATGAGTTGAGGGAAAACTGTATGGTGATGAGTTGAGGGAAAACTGTATGGTGATGAGTTGAGGGAAAACTGTATGGTGATGAGTTGAGGGAAAACTGTATGGTGATGAGTTGAGGGAAAACTGTATGGTGATGAGTTGAGGGAAAACTTTATGGTGATGAGTTGAGGGAAAACTTTATGGTGATGAGTTGAGGGAAAACTTTATGGTGATGAGAGAAACCTGTGACAGACTGCCATCTTTATAAGATAGATAAAAGTGGTTAGTTGAGAGCGAACGACAGAGAAGAAGAAAAAAGATACTTTCTGATAAAGATATATTTACTGCTTGTATGTGACGAAAAAAAGTTGGCATCTGCTTTGATACCTGATTTAAGCCTAACAAGGATCTGGAACAGAAAGAGGCAGGATTTTTACAGGCGCATTTGTGCACTATTCTTTCTGCTTACCAGAATAAAATATACAGATAGGGAGCCGCGCTGGTGTAATGGTTACCACACTGCGCTGGCGATCGGGTGATCCAGGTTCAAGCCCGGGCGAAGACATTTGAATCAGTGTCGTCGACCAGGACTTGCACTGGATTATTCGAGCCCTGGCGAAGACATATGAAGCAGTGTCGTCGACCAGGGACTGGCGGCTCCTAATGGGTACCCTCCGAAGACGGCGAGTATCTGCCTGAATGGCGAGTGGACACCTGTCAGTGTACATGGAAAAAAAGGATACTCACGTAAAAATCTGTCTCAGGTTAGATATACTAACCGGAGATTCTTGCCTCGAGTAATAGCGGGCGTACGTTTAAAAAAAAAAAATACACGCATTAGCTTAGTGCAGTTCCCGGGGAGGGGGGGTCTCTGATGAGATTAAGAAAAAACAAGACTTCTGCTCCCTCAGACACGTCGACTAATATGAGGTTGTCTATAAGGCTGGCAAGCTCATCGCGTAAAACACATTGCTTCGGAAATCACCGCTGCAAGAGCATGTGACTGCTTGATGCAGGCTTCCAGCAAGAGGACCAGCTACAGTGGTGGCTCTGTGCTCCATTAGGAGCGACAATTAAAATGAGTATGATGATTATGGTGGTTTGCTTAGCTTCCACGCACAAACACACGCAGACATCGGGGTACGCAGTTTATATTTGAAGTTCAACGTTTCAGGTGAACACTCCTATTTCTGTGTTGGACTTGATTTTCTATAATTGTTTACATAATTCCTGATATAATGAAGGACCCTTCTTGTCTTATGTCTTCTTACCTTGACATCACCGTTTGTTCTTTCAGCTTTCTGTATTTTTTGTTTTTCATAATATCTCTGATATAAATGGCTATGTCTGCACTAAAGACCTCTGCTGGAATTCGATCTGAACCAGTGTGACGAAATCAGTTAATCGGTTGTGCCCGTTTACGTTATTTTCGTTTTCTCCTGCATTATCACCTTATTTCTTCATTTTTCTCACACTCATCGTCCTATTATTTGGCATATTTTATGCCCTACATTTTTTGCTCTGACCACTCCCTAGACTTGTTTACGTTTCGCCCGGTGAATCGTAGTAAAACAAGGCTAATTAGACAGGTCAGCGGATAATACTTTATCACTTAAGTCGTCTAGCCACCTTTGACAGAGACGGTCATTGTTGACACAGGTGGTCTCACCCGATCGACGGAAAGAAATCCGTCTGAGAGATGCATGCGTAAACACAGATGATATATGCAATCGTTTCCGCTGGGCATCTCTGTATCAATATTACAGATAACCTGTCAGAGGAAACAATATGGACGGAAGGTATTAGCCAGGAAATATGTTCACCGATATGTTTGTGAGTTTGTACACATACAATCAGAACAATTACCGCCATATTTGAAAGAGGTCACGAGTTTAAATTTTAAAATTTTTATTTTAAAACACGCGGGGGATAGTAATGATTTAACACTCCGACCCACATAGTTCTAAAGAGCTTACCATTGGTTTAATTTGAGAGCTGGAAAAGACTTGGGCTTTCATTGGCAAATCGGTCTAAAAATACAATCTGGGACTTGAACTGAGAAATGGAAATACAATTTAGCACAATCGGAGACACAAATCAGACTGCATCGCAACGTCAAATTAGCAACTCCCAGTAGCCAGAGAGAAGGATCGGACAAAGTATTCTAGAATTAATAGTGACAGATCAAAGTATTTGGGCATCTTTATATTTTAAAAGAGAACCCGCATTTTTAAATACCAAGACTGGAAACTTAAGGAATCAGAGCACCCGTCATAAGAGGAATACTAAAATTTCCCAGACCATGTGTTTGAAGCATCTAACCAAAGCTGCTGTGTCCATTCTACTGTGCCAGGAGATTGTATATCCCATTGGGGTAAGTTGTAAACATATAGTTTAAAATGTGAATTGTGACATGTCAGTACTTGGTAAGTCGTTGTATCATTCATAGGAGGCTGGCAACCTTAACATATGAAAATAGTATATACATAAACCACCACAGCAAGTGCTGGTAATTGCTTCTTGCTAGTCGTACAGAAAACCTACAGCAGAGGTGACCCCAGACTCCGAATGGAGCAGTGAAACGTGATGATTACATCACATGTGCCTAAAATGTATAGTATCATTTTGTGAGATATATGTACCTTGTTAATTGTAATGCGGGAAAGCTATTGCCCTCGCGCTGTCCAGACACATTTTCCCCATTAAAATAATCATAAGAATAACGGTGATTTCTAATCACATTCCCTGAGTTATACTGTGTATACTCAGGGAGGATTATTATTCAGAGAGGCTAACATTGGTGGGTGGACAGCGAGACAATGCGACTGTTAATTTGCAGCGACATATGTACTTAGCAGAGGCATTTGCTCTTTTATTTTTCCTAAAGTTTGTTGTTCGAAGCTTCAAAAGGTTCGTAGACCAGACCAGTCTTCGCCTCTATCTTTGTGATTCAAGAGCTGTGTTCGACACCAACTACCTACAGTGGACACGTTGTGAAGACACTCACCTTGACATTAGGAGTGAAGTTCATCTAGACGCCTCTAGAGAAGAGTCCTCATCACAAAAAACCTGACAACGACCCAGTGCAGTACTCAGCAAGCTAAGTCTTTTGTAACAGGCACGCAAAGGACACTAATAACCATCAGTCCCCAAATAAGTGTAAGTGAAGATAAATTTTAAAACCTCCTAAAATCATCTTCATCTATATTTCTTTAAATTTGTTAAAGACTAATTGATTATTAAATTTGTTATATGTTATTTTATAAATTCATAGTTGATTCCGTTCTTATAGATAAGAGAGCGCATGTATGATCGAAAATCGTTAATATATAAATACCTATATTTACAGCCATAGAGCATAAATTAATTATAAAAGTAATTTCGCTGGATTAAACCAGCTGGGGGCTCGAACAAGCCAAACCATTGATTAAAACTTCACAAATGATGCTGGATCAGATATAAGTTAATAGTGCTCTGCCCTATGCTGCATTGTTCTTGACTTCTGAATATTCTTGTGACATTCCCTTGAGATAGAAGCGTCATTGTCCTTCTATCTACAACTCTGCCAAGAGTGATCTTGTGTGAAGGTAGACACCTTTGACGACCCATTTTAGATACTCTTGAGATTTTCTACTCGTGGACCACTACTGCAGAGCAAAGAGGAGGCAAATCTCGTGACAACCAGCAGCTTTCCCATCTTGTAGAAGTTTAATTGCTTTCTTTATTTCTTCCTTATTTAGTTGTTTCCAGTTAATTTGTGAAAACATTTCGTTTATTAACTTCTAAAAATAGCCTTTTCTGCTGAGCAGTTGTTTTGTTGCATCTTGTGGGGATGGTGTATTTGGAAGATCCTCAAAATGTTTCCTTTTATCTCTTCATCTGTTCTTTCATGTTGCTAAACACTTTCCGTTGTCTTTGATAAGGTCATTTGATTGCTTACATTTTCCTGTATGAAATGTGAAGTATGTGCATTCAGTTGTATTTTTCATTTCTACCTCCTCATAGTGGGCAGCAATTTTCACGCTCGCCTGTATCGTCAGGTTATTGGTCATTTTACGTTACAAAATTTGTGTGTGTGAGAAATCAATAAAACTTATAACCAAATTTAAGTTATTGCTTCTTGTCTTGACACCTGGTTGATGAACATTCAATGGATACCAGTGACGATAAATAAATTTAAAAATAGCTTTGATCTTTTCAATCACCTTGCACATATGGAAGGATGATGCCTGTTTAATTTACAAATCAAAATGATGATCTCATATCTGAAGGGACCACTTTAATCACACAGTATTCAACCCCTTTCCCCCCCCCCCCCCCCTTTCCGATAATAAACACGACCAGCTGCAGCTTTGACCAACTGATAATGGCTGCCAGGCCGTAAGATAACCAAAGGAATTCTGCAGATCTGAGCTCCTTAAATTGCATGACCGTGTCCAGATTAAAGAACATGAAAGGTCGTTCCACACACGTGTTCACCAGACTTTTAGTTGGTCACTCTCCCATCTGCTCTGCACTCATAAAAAGTCCAGGCCCATTCTTCCTTCATGAAGTCATTTCATCTCCATCAGCACTTTTTTTTTCTGCGCAAGTCACCGTGACTTGAGCAACTGGCCATTTTTTGTGTGTTTTGTTTTTCATTGTGCATGATATACTTCACGTCTGCTGTCGAGCTTGCTGATGTTGCTTGTCTTTTATTTCCTCCTTCATCTTCTTTTCTTTTATCTACAGATGTTGTCGCGGGTACTCATTTCTAAACATACCAGTCTATTAATAACACCAGCCTATTAATAACACCAGTCTATTAATAACACTAGTCTATTAATAACACTAGTATATACCATCAACATGCTAAGGGGTTTGAAAAAAACTTAATCCAGCCTTGGACACATAGAACGAATAGAGACTAAAAAAACAACAAAGGCAAGTAATAGCAAATTAAAGGCACAACTTCAAGGATCATCATCAACGACAACAACAACAAAGAAATTAGATGATAAGCTTGGTCAAAACAGACTAGAATGAGTTTGGAACCATTATACTGATAGAGGCAGTCAACAAGAGAGAATCATGAAAACTGGTCCTGTTTGCGACCACCAAAACTGGTCATAAGAGCGATGAAAGGTACTGTATAAGACTATCATGACTATTTTTATTATTTAATTTATTTTAATTTTTTTTATAAATATTGTACAATGACGTTTGGTATATATTTATGGGTGTGGTTTTGTTTTCTGCACTACGCATTCGTCTGCTAGCACGCATTTCTCTGTGTGTGTGTGTGTGTGTCTTTTTATTGCGTGTACGGGGAAACTTTACGGTTAATGATTTTTATGGGTACAATTTCATGTGTAATGCGTTTTGTTTTTTTTGTTTTTTGTTTTTTATGGAGGAACACACGTTTTATTACTGTCATTCTGAGATTCTTCCATCGCACCTGGCACATAATTACTCACACACTGGCACACGCGTAGACTCTATCTCACTGTCTTGAGACAGGGTCGTTTACACAAAAAAATGGATGGTAGAGCATAGCTCGGGGCATACACTGGTAGTGAAGATCTTCTAGTAATGTACGTTTTAATTGATGTTGGCTCATACACCACACGATACTACAGAACCATTATTATACAGGCCACGATCAGGTAAAAGGTAAAGGTATTTTCATAGCATATACTGCTATAGGGGAGTAAAGTGTTAGAGACTTCACCATCCTACGTCCAGCATCGACAGCTGGGTGACTAGTTCCCTTCCTCGCTGCCTTTTCCTTCCTTCACTTAAAGACAGGTACCCATTAACAGCTTCGTAACTGGAGCGTGTCGGTACCGTGATTCGAAACCGGCACCTTTGCGTCGAGAGACGAGCACTCTAACCACTCTGCCAATCAACCAAGAAGAGATTAAGTGATAATCTTCAGACTAAGAATCGGCCATTG
Organism: Oreohelix idahoensis; assembly: GCA_024509875.1. NCBI lineage: Eukaryota > Metazoa > Mollusca > Gastropoda > Stylommatophora > Oreohelicidae > Oreohelix > Oreohelix idahoensis. Next base: position 24,700 of record JAMPIV010010254.1, read on the forward strand.
CCCACGTGGAGAGAACAAACAAACAGTCGGTTCCACAAGAGGAGCAAGGTGACAGCATGACCTTCTCCAATTCAGTTGAGGGAGAAGCTGTATGGCGACGAGAGAAGCCTGAGACAGACTGCCAGCTTTGTAAGAAAGATAGATGTGGTTATTTGAGAGCGAACGAAGAAATAGAAGAAAGTAATGATTTTTTTTTACTCATTCCTAATTGCTCTCGTCTCTCGTAGCTGCTATATATTGCCTCTTGTTTTGGTAATATAAATTGTCTATGTTATGTAAGTTGCCTGGATACGTCAGTTCTTAGCAGTATTTCTGCCAATGGTGTTGGGGAGTTGTGTGTTTTAAGAATTCTGTTAAGAGTTTTTCTTTGTTGTCACATGTTGTATCCGATCAGTGTAACTGTATCACTGATAAACAGTTAATACAACGCACATACACATATATAGCGTGCTCCATAAATCTGGCACCGTAGGAAAGGTACTTTAGAATAACAAAGGCAACACAATAGCTTTTATTCTCAGAACTTGCTCACACAGTGTGTTCACCATTTTTCCTGAAGGACACATACAGACATGATGCCCACACGGCAGGCTTAAGGTGAATTATGTCAGGAGTTATGGATTTACATGGGTCAATATAGCGCTACGATGCTAGACGTATAGGGTACTCTGTTTACACATACACACACACACACACACACATATATATATATATATATATATATATATATATATATATATATATATATATATATATATATATATATATATATATATATATATACATATACAAACACCCACACAAGCAGTCGATAAAACACGACAACGGTACATAATGGTCGACAATTAAAGTTGAGAGTTGTTGGAGAAAAAGTTACTCGTGAAGCGCTCTCAGATAAAGTATTACTATCACTATTCTTCTGTTACGCTTGTTATGGATTACAATGCTAGGAAATTACAGTTGGTCCCCTCGCAGAAAGTCCGTTTCAAAGCATTTCGGCTGTGGTGATTTAGGAATCCCGTTACACGCCTATTGAGGCATAATGGGAATAAAGTGTTAGGCCCGTATTTTCTTGACCATCGGCACACTAGGGGTGGTGTGGTCAGCATCACGCCGACCGTCTTAACCTTCCCATAGTTGCTCTGGTACCCAATTCATGAGGCTGGGTCGACCCAAGAGCCGTTTGCGGTCTAAATAATCCCACCTCAACTGGGGATCGAACCATGGACAACCGAGCTAGGAAGCCAGTGCACAAACCACTGAGCTACCGCGGCTCCCGTGGTGATTAATGTATCAGTTTTTGTTACAAGACGACGCTACCAGCCCCACGAACAATCTTACAAACTCGTAAACATAGTTGATGGAATAGTAGTTATCTTATTTCTTCGATTCAAAGACACGAGGAAACTTAACAGGGTATAACGGATCTTGCGGTTTGAATACAATGAGATGAAAGTCTAAAGATCCATCTGCGCTAGCATTAGATCATAAAGGGAAGAGACAGCAAACGTATGAACTAGAAAACGATATTTCCAAAATACGCAGATTAAAATGATATTTTTACGATGTAAATTCGAGGAGGAAACGTTTAGAAAATATGAAGACTGTGAGATGTTTAGAAAATTAATGACTAGTAGATTTTTTTTTAAATGTAAAAATTAGATGATATTTTTAACATGTAAATTCGAAGAGAAAACATTTTTAAAATGTGAAGTCTCTGTGAAGATATTTAGAAAGTGTGAAGACTAGGAGAAGATATTTCGAAAATGTAAACATTAGGAGAAGATATTAGAAAATTTAAAAACAAGGAAAATATGTTAAGAAAATATTACGACTACCAGAAGATGTTTAGAAAATATTAGGACTAGGAGAAGAGATTTAGAAAATGTGAAGTCTATGAGAAGATATTTAGAAAATGTGAAGTCTAGGAGAAGATATTTAGAAAATGTGAAGACTAACAGAAGATATTTAGAAAATGTGAAGACTATGAGAAGATATTTAGAAAATGTGAAAACTTTGAGAATATATATTTTGAAAATGTGAAGATTAGGAGAATATATTTAGAAAATATGAAGACTAGGAGAAGATATTTATAAATATAAATGCTAGGAGAATATATATTTAGAAAATGTGGAGACTAGGAGAATATATATTTTGAAAATGTGAAGACTAGGAGAATATATATTTTGAAAATGTGAAGACTAGGAGAAGATATTTAGAAAAATTTAAAGGCTAGGAGAATATATATTTAGAAAATGTAAAAGCTAGGAGAATATATATTTAGAAAATGTGAAGACTAGGAGAAGATATTTAGAAAATGTAAAATCTGGGAGAAGATATTGAGGAAATGTAAAGTCTAGGAGAAGATGTTTAGAAAATGTGAAGTCTAGGAGATGATATTTATAAAATGTATAGACTTGGAGTAGATATTTATAAAATGTAAAGACTGGGAGAAGATGTTTAGAAAATGTGAAGTCTAGGAGATGATATTTAGAAAAAGTAAAGACACGAAGAAGATATTTTGAGAATGTAAAGGCTAGGATATGTTTCGAAAATGTAAAAATTAGAAGATCTTTAGAAAATGTAAATACTGGGAGAAAATATTTAGAAAATATAAAACTTAGAAGATATTCAGAAAATATGAAGATTAGGAGAAGATATTTAGAAAATGTGAAGATTAGAAGATATTTAGAAAATGTGAAGATTAGGAGAAGATATTTAGAAAATGTGAAGTCTATGAGAAGATATTTAGAAAATATGAAGTCTAGGAGAAGATATTTAGAAAATGTGAAGACTAGGAGAAGATATTTAGAAAATTTGAAGACTAGGAGAAGATATTTAGAAAATGTGAAGACTATGAGAAGATATTTAGAAAATGTGAAGACTTTGAGAATATATATTTTGAAAATGTGAAGATTAGGGGAATATATATTTAGAAAATATGAAGACTAGGAGAAGATATTTATAAATATAAATGCTAGGAGAATATATATTTAGAAAATGTGGAGACTAGGAGAATATATATTTTGAAAATGTGAAGACTAGGAGAATATATATTTTGAAAATGTGAAGACTAGGAGAAGATATTTAGAAAATGTAAAATCTGGGAGAAGATAGTGAGGAAATGTAAAGTCTAGGAGAAGATGTTTAGAAAATGTGAAGTCTAGGAGATGATATTTATAAAATGTATAGACTTGGAGTAGATATTTATAAAATGTAAAGACTGGGAGAAGATGTTTAGAAAATGTGAAGTCTAGGAGATGATATTTAGAAAAAGTAAAGACACGAAGAAGATATTTTGAAAATGTAAAGGCTAGGAGATGTTTCGAAAATGTAAAAATTAGAAGATCTTTAGAAAATGTAAATACTGGGAGAAAATATTTAGAAAATATAAAACCTAGAAGATATTTAGAAAATATGAAGATTATGAGAAGATATTTAGAAAATGTGAAGATTAGAAGATATTTAGAAAATGTGAAGATTAGGAGAAGAATTTTAGAAAATATAAAGGCTATGAGAAGATATTTAGAAAATATAAATGCTACAATAACAAACTTAGAAAACGTGAAGAGTAGATAATCAAGAATTGACAGAATCAGATCGGCAGGAAAACAGGAAGATGTTCATAAGACTCCTTTTACAGATCCCTCAGAGAAACAGAAAACAGTCAGAGAAGTAGATGGACGAAGAAAGAAGCACAGCAGATGGAAGTAAGAACCAAAGCAGGCCCTGAGGAATTTTCAAGGTGGTGCGACGTTGTGTGATGGTGCCGCCACCCATACCATACAGTATTTTACTCTTACGAGATTGTGGTTCATGATGTTGAGTTTGGTCACACTAATTTCCGCAAGTCTTCACTGCAGCATTGTACAAAAACATAATACAATTATGATTTTAAAATCTGACAGTAGTTTCTTTTAACTTCATGATGAAGTACAGGTGGGCGCTCACTGGTTTTTTTTTTTTTTTTTTTTTTTCTAGACACATAGAGTTATCGAAAAACGTATGTTTAAGAAATGAAATCAATGTAAACATGAAAATAGTTCGTACTTTTAAAACTCCGAAACAATCCAGTTTCATTTGTTATTTTAAAATTTTAATTAAAAAATAAATATCAGATCATCTCAAGACCGCACCGTTCACACCGCCCAAGAGCATGAGAGAACTACTAAGAAATATAGGTGTATTATTTGTTTCTCACACTTTTTCGACAAATAAATAAAGAGGGGAAAACAGTAAATAAATAAATAATACACTCATAAAGGAATGTTCAAGGCACAAGTGAGAAATACAGAAGCAGAAAACTAGACAACAGAAAAATAACATAAGTGGTTCTCCGGTGAGCTATCACTTCTGTTGTTTTTCTGTTGTCTAGTTTTCTACTGTTTTATTTCTCACGAATGCCTTAAACATGCCTTTCTGTGTGTAATATTTATTTATTTACCAAACATTTTCGGGTCAAACCCCCCCACCCCCCCTCCCCCCACCCCTGTCTCCTAGAGCGCAACCCCCAGCGACCCCTCCATTTCCCTGCGTTACGGTACATAAAACTCTTTAAAGAATCTACTTTAGAAATACCGCACTCTCTAATGATTACTCCTAATTCAAAACATTGACAATTAAAAGCTCTATTTATTCAATTTTAATATAAAACTATACATATGTTTATTTATTAATTTAATTTTATTAGAGAAAACTAAATCACTTAATCCAGTATAACAAACTTTCATCAACATTATAAGAGAGTACATTAGTAACCCAACCTATTTCATTGTTCTTTTAACTTTCAATGAGATGGATGAACCTGGTGCAGTGATATAACCACTCACGTCAGGGCGCTGTATAGTTAACTGCTTTTACATGTAAGCGTTATATTAAGTAATATTGTTGAATTTAGCCTGACAAATCCACTACCACCACCTTACTATTGAAAACACCTCTGTTCCCCCACCCTTTTTTTCACTTATCACCCCTTTGGATATTCTCAACACTCCCAGGAGATGGTACCACCCACTTATGGAACCAATGGTCTGTTTGATGAAAGAGTTCACTGGTAACATGAGTCCCACAAGAGAGATTTTTAAATAATTAAATCTAAGAAGGGAGCTGTCATTGCATTGGGAAACATGGAAAACAAGAGAAATTCAAGTCCAACACGAAAATAAGAATCTTCAACTCAAATTTCAAGTCAGTCTTATTGTATGGCTCTGAGACATGGAGAGCAACAAAAACAACAACCAAAAAGCTGCTGACTTTTATAAACGGGTGCTTGCGTAGAATAGAAGGACTGAAATGGTATGACAAAGTCACAAATGTGGAATTGATGACAAGAACCAGACAAGTGCCAGTGGAACAAGAGTTGAGAAGAAGACGCTGGTGATGGATAGGACACACATTGAGGAAACCTCTTGATAGCATTACAAGGCAGTCCTTGTTCTGGAATCCACAGGGAAAGAGAGGCAGAGGTAGATCAAAAAACACATGGAGAAGAGAACTGGATACAGAGGTGAAAATGATGAGGAAAACATGGAAAGAACTTGATCGGATGGCACGTGACAGGAAAACTTGGCATGTGTTTGTTGAAGGGCTATGCTTCTCGGGGAGTTAAAGGGTATTGATTGATTGATTGAAACCCTAGAAGAATGACAAAAATATTAAATAACGACATAACATCAAGCTGGTCACGTGTAGTTCCCGGGGGTCTCTGACGAGACAAAGAAAGAACAGGACTATTGCACACCCAGGCATGTCGTACAAGGCCACTAAAATGAGGTTGTGCACTGGGCTAGCAACATCATTATGTAAGACAGACTGCCAACAATAAACACTATTACCAAAACATGTGAATGCTTGATGCTGGCTTCCTGCAAGGGGAGTGGTGGGTTAATGCTCAGTAAATGAACGCAATGAGAACGATGAACATCGGCTTGCCGTTAAACCTGGCGTTTGAGAAAAAATCGGAAATAGCCGTTCCCTGCCGAACTTCCCATATAATACAAGCAACAGGAGGGAATAAATGTTACAGAAACATATTAACAGTGCATAAGTATATCAAAAGATGAGTAGTAAATAAGTAAGTTTTTTCTTTGTTTATTTTTACTTGGTAAGATGTACGATGAATTGCTCTGAAACTTGGAAAACAACAAAAACAACAAGCAAAACGCTAGAGAGGTACAGACTTTCATAAATGTAAACTTGCGTAGAATATAATGATTGAAGTGGCATGACAAGATCACTAATGTGGAACTGATGATAAGAACTAGACAAGTGCCAGTGGAACAAAAAGAAGAGAAGAAGACACAGGAGATGGATATGACACACATTGAAAAACCTGTTGATAGCATTACCAGACAGTCCTTGTTCTGGAATCCACAGCGTAAGAGAGGTAGAAGAAGGGCAAAGAAAACACGGGCAAGAGAATTGGAGACAGACATAAAGGGAATGAAGGAATGGCCAGACCTAGAACTGTGTGGATGGCATGGGACAGGAAGATTTGGCATAAGTTTGTTGAAGGCGTACACTCCTTTTGGAGTTGAAAGGTGAACGAAGAAGACGAGATATAAACGATAATAGCTAAAGGATAACTGTACATGAACACACACAACTCATCTTGAATGAGTAACTTACTGGTTTGTGTCTGGCGGCACTCAGACAAAATGTACACACTGGTTTTGGCATATCCAACGATTGATGTCCCCTGATAATTGCTTGGTGTCTGATGCAAGGTTGCTCAGAGCACTCAGCTCCAACCATCAGGACTGTGCTGAGATGAGCAATATAGCTGGCAGCTAAACGCAAGGTCTCGATCTTTGACAACTTACGGTCTGCTGGCTCTGAAGAAGAAGTAACATCAACATATAATAACAGAAAATAATAAAAGAAATAATAATTTATAAATGAAACGTAAATTTTTTTTTTTTTTTTTGAAATCTTAAACTCAAATGTCAAGTTAGTCCAGCTGTGTGGCTCTAAAACACGGAGAACATCAAAAAAACAACAATCAAGAAACTAGACTTTCATATATGGTTGCTTGTGTAGAATAGAAAGATTGAAGTGGTATGACAGGATAATTAACGTGGAACTTATGACAAGAACCAGATAAGTGCTAGTGGAACAAGAGAAGAGAAGAAGATCCTGGCGATGGATAGGACACACACTGAGGATGGCAAGAGATTGGTAGATGTAGATGGAAGAACACATGGAGAAAAGAAAATGAGACAGAAATGAAGAGAATGAGGAAGACATAGACAGGCCTTGAGCTGATGGCACAGGACCAGGAGGACTTGGCATAAGTTTATTAAAGGCGTATGTTCCTTGGGAAGCTAAAGAGAGATGATAATAAGGATAAATTAAACAGAAACACGTATTAACAACTGTTCTTCCTTAACAAAGTGAGGTTATCAAGAATGATATTTTCGGTGTTGCATGACAGATGCATTTATAACACCTATGCTCCACATGGAGCTTTATTATTATGATGTCTGCATCAGATAGAATAGATACGTGAGATTGCACGGATTTGTTTATTTATTACAGCTCGATTTTGAGCATACACGTAGTAATAGTACTATAGTCCTTTCGGAAATTCGTGCCCACAGAAAGTGTCAATTTTCTCCAAAACTGTTTGTTGTATGGACATGAATTTTTGCATGCAGTCTTAGATTTTCCATGCAGTTATTAATATATTTTTTGCCCTTACAAAACTCATGTCATGTTCGAATTTTCTTCTTTACGTTATATAAAAAACTCTTACCGTTGTCTGGGTTAATTTTTATTAGTTTTACAGGAAAGTTACAAGATCCGTTGAAAAAAAATTTTTTTTTTTTTTTGAATTAGTGTAGTGACTACATGTCCGCACCTATTGTACACAGTCGCGAGTAACTAATTCAAAAAAAAATATATATATTTTTGAACGGATCTTGTAACTTTCCTGTAAAACTACTAAAAATTAACCCAGACAACAGTAAGAGTTTTTTATATAACGTAAAGAAGAAAATTCGAACATGACATGAGTTTTGTAAGGGCAAAAAATATATTAATAACTGCATGGAAAATCTAAGGCTGCATGCAAAAATTCATGTCCATACAACAAACAGTTTTGGAGAAAATTGACGCTTTCTGTGGGCACGAATTTCCGAACGGACTATAGTGATTGTGTGTGAAAATGGTGCGCAACATTTACGCCTGTGGTGTCATGTAGTTCTGTAGAGCACCGTGCGGGGCGGTGTGAAAAAGCGAAAAGGAAGGAAGCTAATATGGAAGAGAGTATACATTCCTGCGTATATCGGGCAGTTGGTGGGAATTGAACTGGAATTTAGGCTCGTAGTCATGTCCTTCCGTGATTAGTGTATGCCAAGAACATTGATTAATGAACAATCATTGATATTCTAATATTAAATCTTTGAAAACTTATGAAGTGACAGTCTTACTGTTTTCTTTCGTGAAAACCGACAGTTTTATGTGTAACCCCTTGTGAACGAGACAGCGTGCAGAGTGTGCTAGGCATAGCCACATCTGTATCCGTGATTGAAGTGCATTCATTTTGTGAAGAATTATTTATGAACAACTCCAATACTTTGTCTTTGAATCTCTCTTACTTACTACTATAATTTTTGAAAAGGTTTTCATGTTATGACTATAACCTATTACATCCTGGCAAAGTTTATCATTACATCTCTTTAAAATATTAAACTGTTTATATTATTCATATTTAATGCATATATTGTTGTTATATCTGTTGTAACTAGATTAAAAGCCCGTCATAAGACGGGAATTAAATTCAAAAGCAACAATACCTAACGGCAATTTTACTTATTCAAAAGTATTTTTTTTAAACCACTGTGCTTCACCACAGTACACGAACTACGTAGCAGCAGCGAGGATCCCAATGTGTGTATACGGGATCACACATTCTATAAATATATTTTTGTGCCCACCGTCATTTGCGCACTTTTCTTTGTCGAGTGTTACTATTTTCGGGAGAGTACATATAAGGGAAACAATACAATTAATGTCTAACTTTCAAACAAAGTTGCTTCCCTTAGCGTTAGGGACAGAAAAAGCTGGGATTTTATATATATTGATCTTTAATTTGCGCCACTCATCATCATCATCCTTATTTCCCTTTTCGCTCATTATGGAGCATAAAGCCACCTTTGCAACTGGTGCTCTTGCAGAAAGCCACTACCGCAGGAATCAAGTTGCGCTTGCAGCGGTGGCTTTTGTAGCACTGTGTTTTACGTGATGAGGTTGCCAGCCCCAATTCAAAACCTCCTATTAGTCGCCTGTTACGACATGCCTCACAGACCTGTAAGTCCTATTGTGCTCTTGTTTTCTCACAGACCTCACAGAGCTACATAGGTTATTTTTATCGTTACATCAGTTTCAATATTGTCATTGCTTACAGCAACGGTTGTCACGTGAAAGATAATTTATTTTACCATCTTGTCCATAATTTGATTACTCCTTTATATGTTCTGTTTTCCGAGACATTTTGTATTTTCGTTTCTTTCATATTCTACCTACATTTTTTCACCTTCTCAACCCCACCCGAGGTTGTTTACGCTGGCCAGCTGCGGTCAGCTAACGCTAGACGTAATGTTATCTAAACGCACCTGTTCGACCAGAGAAACATTTCTCGGGTCCGCTTTAAGTGTTAGAACGAGCCTAAGACGGTTTCTGTGAAAGAAACGGTTCGTTAGCGGCGGGTACCCTCTGTGGTCCCAACAGGGAAATTTCTCTGGTCGCTTTAAAACGTTTGATGACGAGCGGCTGGTACCCTTTGAGGTCTGGGTAACGAGTGTGATCTGTTTCAGGGGAAGATAACAACCCGCGGTCAGTCTTTGGGTTTTCGCCCCTTAGACAAGATAGAGCATAATGTTATGCATTTCTCTACCTGGGGAACTTTCGCACGATTTCTTTTGTCTTACTCTAGATTACGTCTTTCGCCGATCTTCTGTAGAAATACGCACCCCAGGTGTTCGGGGGGAGCGTCCCTTGTGATCTATAAGAGTAGACTGGTTTCAATAGACAAAGACATTCGTAAATTTTCCTGGTCCGTAGATGACCATCATGAGATAAGGCAAACGTTAACACAGTACTAGAATGTGTTTGCCTATGTTCTAGTCATTTTTCGGGTTTCAGGGAGACCGACTCGCGAGAGCAGATTCCAGTCAGGCGAAGAACGAAATATTCTCTTCGATCTAGAGGGTTCTGAATACCGCTAGCGTCACGAATCGTCACACCCCGTTCCTGAATCAAAACCCCTTTTTGTCAACGCCAAGTTAAGCTCACGCAGTGCAACGGAGCCAACGCTAAATCTGGAATCGCCAAACGCAGTAGTAGTTCTCTACTCGCCTATTGGATTACCAGCCAGAGCATTGCGGCTTCCAGAATATCAAACCCGCTCAGCATGCCTATAGCAGAATTCCATATCACCCGCCTTTGTTGTGCCTAAACGGGGCACTCAGCAAACCACAGCCAAACCAGTTTAAACAGGATTTACAGCCAAGCGGAGCCTTGCGCCGGATAAGCGCGCCTGGGTCTCTTTGTCCTCAAGTGACTTCTTCTGGTGTATTTCCTGGATACTTAAAACCTCGCACGTATGAGCAGCCATCTATGGACAGAGTTCCAGCCCAACTCGCGCCAGTAGGGGGGGTCACCAACGATAGCGCCTATACAGTGATGTTATTCAGGTTAATTCCATCACCGATGGAGGATATATACGAAAACACCACTTACTGGAGTTACTTCAGCTGGTCCCCGAAAACCGAAGGACTGTCACTCGATTATTTATCTCTTTGTGTTCTACAGGTTTTATGAATGGTGATCTGTGTGTGTGTGTGGTTGTTGGTGTATAGGATTATTGATGAATATTTGATTATTGATGTAATTTTATGTTGTTGTGATGATATGCATTATTTTCATGCTTTTCTTCTTTAATAAATTTTACACATTTATTAATGCGCTGTTCACGACCTTTCCATCCATATTTGTATTTTTAGCTCTTTACTATAATCTCTATGTATGATAAGAGAAAAGAGAGAGAGCAGGAGGTGCTTAGACAGACATAAGTGAGTTGAGGCTTGGAGAGAGAGATCATTTTGGTAAATCTTCTTCCAGGTTGTCTCAAGTCCATCTCCTATTTACACCTTTCTGTGTGTGTAATCTATAACTCTGTCAGTCCACTATCCCTTGTCGATTTCACTACGGTTGTCCACCTCGACAAATACTCTACACTCTAACTCAACCACGACAAATGGGGTCTCGCCGCGGAATTTGAACTACATCTGCAGCAATCGCAACAGATGAGGTTGCAGTCTGGTAGGAATCTCTCACAAGATTCTATTCTGATTCTTAGAGTTTAGTGTTCGGCAGATTATAGGAATTTCTTTCCCCTAGACATATCGAACTATTTCTTTTGGGTAGAAGTCGGAACAGCGTTTTTTTCTCCACAGCAATCATAAATATTAAGTTACATTTATTGTTCATGCTACACATGAGACAGCTGGTAAAGGTTGATGGTATCACTGCTGAGTTTTTGGTTGACAAATCTGACGACTAATGTTGTAAAAGTCAGAAAAATTTTTTTTTTAAGGGTTAATATTTTTTCAGGAGTAGCTCTTTAATCTGAGATAAGAAGCTACAGATAGTCAGTTACTAGCTTGCATTTGTACCAAGGGAGGGTGTTCATTCGGACGATAGTAACCAATCCTCTCAATAGCTTAGTACTGACAGAACTGGGGTGAAGTGATAGTAAGTTTTACATCACTTACATTTTTTGGAGTTTTTTGGGTTTGCTTGTCGATCAGAGTAGCTACAAATTTTCTTGTTTTTTAAAGTTCCCAGGCTAGCCTAGATTTTATTGATTATTAAGTTAATCAGCACCTAGTGGACTAGGTAACTAAGATCTCTAGGTTCTATCCTTCTATAGTGTTTGCTCACCCTGATATAATGGCCGATCTAGATAAAGTGCATAGGATTGCCCTCGAGGTAGCTAAGTACATGGAGTACCAGGATAGCGAAATCCAGCCCTTTCTAGAATTTGCAGTAAGCCTGCAGGATCTATACGAGGTAGACAATTGGTTTGACAGCCGTTTAATCTTGGCATGGTCCTGTAAACAAACTGGGGAGAGTGAAGCATTCACCCGACAGTATGTAGAAGAAGTGATAGAAGATGAGAAGCAAAGGGAAAAGCAAAGACAAGAAATTGGAAATGGAGAGAAGACAAAAGGGAAAAGAGCGCAGGAAAGGGACAGAGAAAGCCAAGAAAGGAGCAGGCTACACCAAATCAGAATGAATGAACTGGATAGCCAAATTCGGAGGATGGAAAACAGTTATAAAATATTTATAATGTACTGACAAAATGATAATAGAATTATTCTGGAATAGTGTCACTCTACTTCCCCTATGATACTGTAAGTCCAACAAACGGTCAACGCCCCTTGCAAACCTGTGACACCCACATAAGATAAACTCTTGAATATCTAAAACCGAAGTCACTCGTAACTTTTCAAATAACAATATGTATTCATTACTGGCATGAATGAATATGTGTCCGATTCAACTACAAGGGAACCAGGAATCACAATCAATTTAAATTACAAGTTATGTACAGAATGTATTTAATATGAATATTGTAGTGACATATATTATTACAAATGTTCTATGTGTGTCAGTTGTGTAGTAGTAAAATGAGGTAATACTGGTTTTGTTTTGTTCAAGCTCTGTTGGTATTTGTCATCATGACTTCAATAGTTTGTCTTTAGGGACTAGTATTGGAGATGTTCACAGTTCCTGATTTTAAGACAAGTAAATTCCCCGCTTAATGTTAATTTTACAAAGTCAGTTCAAGATGAGGGGACATAATGTTGAGCTCAGCTGGCCAAGTTAGCTTATCTGGCGTGATGGCGGCAGGAAAGGACTCCTCTGCTCGAATTCTCCTCTGGGCTCTGGAGACACCTCACTGATAGCTAAAAGGACCAAGGAGTATGCTGTCCGACACTGGATTCAGCAAAGCTCTGACTAGGTGCTGCTCAGTACCATCAAGACCACTGTCCCTGAAATCAAGAAGGATGTACCTTCTACTTCATAACTAACTTAAACTCTCTTGTTACACTGATCACAACACAGCACAAACATTGACTTCAGAGCATTAGGCCAACTGTCAGCTTCATTTGAAATACTTTATTCCAGTATTACCCTTCTTAATGGTTACTACGCCTCTGCAATTCCAGCATTATTTCTTTCTATTCAATCATCCAGGTGTCAGTGTACTGTTTGGCCATTCCATGCCGTTTTACTTCTCTCCGACACCCTCTGTTCAGGCTGGAGCATTACAGGCTTTACCTCACGTTGGCCACTGAACTACACATATATACAGGCATAAATCAACAATTCACATTCAATTTTCATTAAAAGATATTGAATGGTTCAAGCTTACCACAATTCATACGAATAAACACAGATACGTTGATTAGCAATGAATTCTGGCACAAACTGGCACAAATTTCCATCTGCTTATCTTCCAGGCTTTTATTTAGCCAAATATAAGCTGGCTTCAACGCACTGATGCTTTATCAATCTTATTTAAACAAGTGGTTTCGAACTAACGCTCCCAAGTGTGTATATCAGCGAGTCTGACCAATGAGCCCCGTTTCGACAAGTGTTTGAAAAAATGTTACCTTTCCCCGTTTCCCCTAACAACCAAGATAGTATTTATAGCCCGACCAATCGTGGTTAGGCTTTCATTTGTTGCGCTCCAATCAATTTGGAGTTTACATGGTAGGCTATTTCTGTAACGTAAATTTTTTTCAAACACGTTAAAAAAAAAATCTTATGAGCAGAAATGATTTTATGCTGTCAGGCACCCCCAATATTTTATTTTGGGTATAATTTATTAATTCCTGGACTATTTGCGTAACGTTTTACATATTATTTGTCAGCAAGCCCTAAGGAACCCAAAAATACAAATTTAAAGGAGCTACGTGGCTGCATTCAAAATATGCAATTTCTTCTACCTCCTGTTTCGAAGATGTGCTGTCTGGGTACTGTTATGTTTTCAACCGTAAACCCATCTAATGTTATCTTTTCTAATAAGAGTTTTTTATGATTTATAAACCTAACTCTGGGAAAGGGTAGTGTATTTTATCACTGTCCGTCTGAAAAAAAGTTAGTGCTTGTAGACTTACACGCGTGATGGCAGCATTTGTGTATCGCGCGAAGCGTGTTGCATGCGTTCCTGATTTTCAGCCCCCCCCTCTCTCTTTATCCTTTTGTCCATCTGTTCGTTCGTTTTGGTAACGTAATATAATTAATGTTAGGATTAATTTAGGTCATTACGCACGGCCTCTCAATGTTTTTCTTAGAAATGCAGCACACGTTTCATTGAAGAAGGCGGGTAATAATACAGTAAGCTTTGATGGCAACGTGAAAGCGTGACAATTTGCAGACGAAGCAGAAAACAAGGGGGATTTCGAGTACATTCTTTGTGACAGCACTGTTATTTTACCATTGCTCTTCTCTTTATTAATTTTATTTGTTAGGCTTTATATTTACCTAATAATTTATATATGTGGATTAGAATATTTCATGACACCTCCCCTCTTAAAACAGACATTATATGTCAGTCCTTTATTCTATATACACATAGAGAAATTTATTATTATTTCTGGGGTTTACGGTGATTCTCATCACACGGATGGCGGCTTAAAAAATCCGCTCCCAGATTGGTTTTTCCAGATATATACTCAATGCTAAAATTATATGGAGCCAGAAGCAAAGACCATCGGAGTAACCTAGAGTTCTCATGCTTAGCCTGTGCTAAAAACGATAAAGGTTTGTGATCTGTTTGCAACTTAAATGCCTTCCCATATAGATAAATATTGAATTTCTTTATTGCCCATATTACTGCAAGACATTCTTTTTCGCTAGTTGAGTAGTTGATTTCAGCTTTATTCAACTTTCTGCTAGCATATGCCACGGGCTTAATTCCCCATCCAATGCATCTGATTTCTGTAGTAGAGTTGCACCTAACCCAATATTACTTGCATCCGTCCTTACTATGAATTCTTGACTTAAGTCAGGTAATTTCAAAATGGGTTTACTTGTGAGCTTTTCCTTCAATTCTTGGTAAGTCATTTCACATTGTGGTGTCCATGTAATGCGATCTGGAAGTCCTTTACGTGTCAATTCAGTTAACGGTGCACATATGGAATTAAAGTTTTTGATATACTTCTGGTAGAAACCACATAATGAGACAAAGGATCTCACGTCCTTCTTGGTTTGTGGTCTCGGGGCTTTCTGTAGTTTCTCTAAGTTCTTTGGGTCAGGGGTCATGTTTCCCTGATAAACTGTGTGTCCCAAAAATTCCAATTCTTTACATCCAACGCAACATTTGGTTGGTCGGGCTGTTAAATTTGCCTCCCTAAGTCGATCAAACAGCATGTTCAGAGAGTCAATGTGTTCCTCAAATGTTTCTGTTGCTATAAGGATATCATCCATAAAATTTGTTATACAGGGATTATTCAGAGGATCCAATAATTTTCTCATCATTCTAGAGAAGACACTAGGCGCATTCTTCAATCCAAATGGCAATCTATTAAACTCATAGTGTCCTTCTGAGGTACTAAAAGCTAGGTAGGGTCTAACCTCAGGCTTTACTGGAATCTGATAGTATCCTTTACTCAGATCCACTTTTGAGAAATATTTAGCTTTATTTAGTCTGGCAAACAGCTGATTTGTATCCGGCAATGGATCCACCTGTCCTTCTGTAATAGCATTCAGTCTCCTGTAATCTATACAGAGTCTATGTTCTCCAGAGGGCTTCCTTAAGAGTACAACACCGGAACTATACGAAGACTCACTGTGCGAAATAATTCCTTCCTTCAATAGATAGTCTATCTCTTCCTTCAAAGCTTTTTCCTTAGCAAACGGAATCGAATATGGTTTCATACAGACAGGTGTGGAGTCTATTAGTTTCATATCATATTCCAATAGGTTTGTATGCCCTGGTCGGTCTGTTAACACCTCTGCATGATTATTTAGAACCTGTTGCACTCTCTCTTTCTGAGTTTTCGTTAAATGTGTACTGATTTTCACCTGTGCTGCTGTCTCACAGGGGTGTAATGGATATTCAAATGATGAAAGTGGTTCCTTTTTCATCTCCATGGCGATGGACAAGGTCAACAAGTGTGTCTCTTCCTGATGTTCTCTTTCCAAATATTCTTCAGGAGATTCACATGATAGATTTTTTCTTTCCCCTTCTTATCTATCTTATAATTTGTTCTAGACACCTTCTCTAGAACTGTATATGGACCCTGCCATCCAATTTGTAACTTATTCTGACTCCCGGGCAAAAGAAGCAGTACTTTCTCTCCCACAGCCAAATTTCTGTCTTTCGCCTTCCTGTTATAATAGGCAGCATGTTTCTTCCTGGCTTGTTTCAAATTTTCATTGGCAAGTTTCCAGCCAGTTTTCAACCGAGTGGTCAGCTCATTCACATATTGGTATGAAGATGTAATGTTTTCCTCTGCCTTTTCATCAGTCCACGTTCTTAACAAAGCTACATATGGACCTTTAATTGTGTGGACCTATTTGTCCATGCACCGGTATGGTCTCTTCCACTTGAAGCTTTATAGTGATGATTTTTCCTCCCAGAATTATCATTCACAAAACGACCGCTACCAATTCTTTTCCTGGGGTTTCCTCCCCACTTAAAATTCTTGATGAGAGATTTCCTCTCTACATCTTCTTCCTCCAGTTTGTTTAAGTCCGATTGAGGGATTTTCGGCTTATCCTGGGGTAAGACATCTTTTTGCACTCTCCGCATAGTGGCCATTGTAACACAGTTAAGTGAAGCTTGTCCGTGAAAAGGGGCTTCCCATTCCATTTGGTCCACTTTATCAAATCTATTTCTCTTTTTATTGTCAGGCCTGATTTTGCCCCATGGCGTGTCCAGGTCCTGATCCATGTTCCCACTTGTGGGTGTTCCCTCATGTGCTATGCTACACCTTTCTACAAAATTCTCAATGTCCCATCTTGCTTTGGGCCAATAATAATTGTGAGCCACCTTTTGAATGATGGTACCTATTTTCTCATGGTCCCCATCTGGTTTCACATGTAGGCTCCTTATTAATTCTGTCCTGTATCTTTTTGGAAGAACCAGCTGTCCGTGACCATTGGATCTAGCTCCAGTCTTCCTATACATCAACTTGTTTTTCATGTAAAAATCTCCCTTGCCTGGAGTTGTATGACAAGTTGACAATTTTCTGAAACAAGGCTTGAGTGTTTTATCCCCAGCCTGTGCCTTCCTCATCTCTTCTGGAGTGGTATCCAACATAATATCCTCCTCCTGTCTTGAGGTCGACCTGACCTGAAGGGTTGCCATATACACAGGTTTCCTTCTGCAACGGTCAGTGTCATGATTGTCCATCTGACAATTCTTACACCACCTTTTTCCTTGGTTGAAAGATTTTCTTTCATCATATTTCCTTTCATTGAATTGTGGGAATTTATTTTTATTTTCATACCGTGGCCTATCAAATTGGTGCTTACCTTTATTTTGATCCTTAGGATCAAATTTATTAAAGTTCTGTGGTGCCCTAAAGTTGTCCACCTGTTTCTTTTTATTACCTGTTACCTCTGCTTGAGCTGCTTGATACCTTTCAGCAACATTTAGCAACTCATCCAGCCTCTCTGCACCTTGTTCCATGAGAAACTTTCTCAGGTCTGGAGCCATGGACTCTCTTAATTGCTCTATAAGGACCATTTCCTTAAGATCTTGGGTTTTCCCCAGAGAAGTCCATTTCTCCAAGTATGTCTCTATTCGTGCAGAGAACTGGTGATAGGTTTCACCTGACAGTAGTTTAGCATTCCTAAATTTTTTTCTATAGAATTCTGCATTCTTTTCATACCTTAACAAAAGAGCCTGCTTTAGCATGTCATAATTTTCCTGATCACCTCTGCTCATTTTTGCAAAAACTTCATAAGCTGCCCCACGAAGTCCCTGAGATAACTTTAAGCTCCACCTTTCTCTCTCTAACCCATACGTGGTAGCTAATAGCTCATACCTATTTAGGTAGCTCTCAATATCATCGTCTTTCTCAACAAAATGATCTAAATGAAAATTCATAGCTGAGGTTGAGGCTCCTTGAGTAACCGTAGCATCAGAGGCAAAGGGACTGGCACCATTTTCAGGAGCATGGCCTTGAAACTCAAACTCCCTTAGTCGTAACTCATGTTCCCTTTGTAATCTTTTATCTTCTGCTTCCCTTTCTGCAGCTAATTTCCTCTCTTCCCTTTCTGCAGCCTGTCTTCTTTCCTCGGCTTCCCTTTCTGCAGCTAATTTCTTCTCTTCTCTTTCTGCAGTCTTCTCTCTTCTGCTTCCAATTTCTTAGCCTCTTTGTCAGCCTCAATCTGCAACCTCTTAGTCTCAGCCTCAGCTTCAAACTGTAACTTCTTAATTTCCTTGTCAGCCTCTAACTTTCTTTCGGCTTCAAACCTTCTTTCTTCACGTTCAATAAATTTGTCACATTCCGTCGTGACATAGGCAACCATAACTTGCCCATCTAATCCTAACTCTTTTGCAGTCTGAACCGCAGCAGATCGAAATTTGGCCAGGTCCGCCATTGTCTATTATGTAAATTTATACAATGTCTAACCAACAATTCAATCTCTAATGGACAACACAGGCACCGTGAGCTCAACCTTATTTAATTCCACCCAAGGATACCTTTTAATTCTTATATTCCCTGAAGTGAATTACCCCCAATATTTTTAATAGGAAAGATTCAAAATCCCAAGAGCGAGACCCCAATATATGTGGTGAAGTGGGATGTTATAAATATTTATAGGGGACTTAGTGTACTGACTGAGATCAGCTGTGAAGGTATCTATATCTATTAAGAGTAGTGTATTATAGATAACCTTACTTGCTACCACATATCTATATATCTCAGTCAGAATTATTCTGGAATAGTGTGATGCTACGTTATGTGTCTAGGGTATGAGTATGATGAAGTGTAAGTCACAACAACAGACAGATAAACAATTTAATTTAATCCACTACTCTTAACAACACTGTGACACTCACATACATATAACACTCTATGAGAATATCTTAAAGAAGTCACTCGTAACTTTTCAAATAACAATATGTATTCATTACTGGCATGAATGAATATGTGTCCTGATTCAACTACAAGGGAACCAGGAATCACAATCAATTTAAATTACAAGTTATGTACAGAATGTATTTAATATGAATATTGTAGTGACATATATTATTACAAATGTTCTATGTGTGTCAGTTGTGTAGTAGTAAAATGAGGTAATACTGGTTTTGTTTTGTTCAAGCTCTGTTGGTATTTGTCATCATGACTTCAATAGTTTGTCTTTAGGGACTAGTATTGGAGATGTTCACAGTTCCTGATTTTAAGACAAGTAAATTCCCCTCTTAATGTTAATTTTACAAAGTCAGTTCAAGATGAGGGGACATAATGTTGAGCTCAGCTGGCCAAGTTAGCTTATCTGGCGTGATGGCGGCAGGAAAGGACTCCTCTGCTCGAATTCTCCTCTGGGCTCTGGAGACACCTCACTGATAGCTAAAAGGACCAAGGAGTATGCTGTCCGACACTGGATTCAGCAAAGCTCTGACTAGGTGCTGCTCAGTACCATCAAGACCACTGTCCCTGAAATCAAGAAGGATGTACCTTCTACTTCATAACTAACTTAAACTCTCTTGTTACACTGATCACAACACAGCACAAACATTGAGTTCAGAGCATTAGGCCAACTGTCAGCTTCATTTGAAATACTTTATTCCAGTATTACCCTTCTTAATGGTTACTACGCCTCTGCAATTCCAGCATTATTTCTTTCTATTCAATCATCCAGGTGTCAGTGTACTGTTTGGCCATTCCATGCCGTTTTACTTCTCTCCGACACCCTCTGTTCAGGCTGGAGCATTACAGGCTTTACCTCACGTTGGCCACTGAACTACACATATATATACAGGCATAAATCAACAATTCACATTCAATTTTCATTAAAAGATATTGAATGGTTCAAGCTTACCACAATTCATACGAATAAACACAGATACGTTGATTAGCAATGAATTCTGGCACAAACTGGCACAAATTCCCATCTGCTTATCTTCCAGGCTTTTATTTAGCCAAATATAAGCTGGCTTCAACGCACTGATGCTTTATCAATCTTATTTAAACAAGTGGTTTCGAACTAACGCTCCCAAGTGTGTATATCAGCGAGTCTGACCAATGAGCCCCGTTTCGACAAGTGTTTGAAAAAATGTTACCTTTCCCCGTTTCCCCTAACAACCAAGATAGTATTTATAGCCCGACCAATCGTGGTTAGGCTTTCATTTGTTGCGCTCCAATCAATTTGGAGTTTACATGGTAGGCTATTTCTGTAACGTAAATTTTTTTCAAACACGTTATAAAAAAAATCTTATGAGCAGAAATGATTTTAGGCTGTCAGGCACCCCCAATATTTTATTCTGGGTATAATTTATTAATTCCTGGACTATTTGCGTAACGTTTTACACATTATTTGTCAGCAAGCCCTAAGGAACCCAAAAATACAAATTTAAAGGAGCTACGTGGCTGCATTCAAAATATGCAATTTCTTCTACCTCCTGTTTCGAAGATGTGCTGTCTGGGTACTGTTATGTTTTCAACCGTAAACCCATCTATTGTTATCTTTTCTAATAAGAGTTTTTTTATGATTTATAAACCTAACTCTGGGAAAGGGTAGTGTATTTTATCACTGTCCGTCTGAAAAAAAGTTAGTGCTTGTAGTCTTACACGCGTGATGGCAGCATTTGTGTATCGCGCGAAGCGTGTTGCATGCGTTCCTGATTTTCAGCCCTCCCCTCTCTCTTTATCCTTTTGTCCATCTGTTCGTTCGTTTTGGTAACGTAATATAATTAATGTTAGGATTAATTTAGGTCATTACGCAGGGCCTCTCAATGTTTTTCTTAGAAATGCAGCACACGTTTCATTGAAGAAAGTGGGTAATAATACAGTAAGCTTTTACTATCAACGTGAAAGCGTTACAATTTGCAGACGAAGCATAAAACAAGGGGGATTTCGAGTACAGTCATTGTGACAGCACTGTTCTTTACCATTGCTCTTCTCTTTATTAATTTTATTTGTTAGGCTTTATATTTACCTAATAATTTATATATGTGGATTAGAATATTTCACGACAGAAACAGATACTAAATGTAGTCACTCTAATTCCACTTCTACTGTGCCCTTAACGGGCAACGCCCCTGCAAACCTTGCGCCCATGAAAGAAAACTTGCCTGCTAAAACCGAACCCCAACTCCAGAAAATTGACTTTCCTTTGGACTTGGATCCGAAGCCCAAACAAGGAAAGAATTTACGTCGGGATAGCAGACCTAAAGCCACGGGAAAAATTACGCAACGTTCCCAGGCATGGAAACTGCACAAAGGTGAGACAGGTGCGAACAAGCATTGTAATACGGATTGTTCCAGTCTGGCAAGCGGTGAACCCCGAGCCTCTCATGCTCCAGACCGAGCAGCACCTAACCGACACGTGACGTGGAGAAAAGGGAGCCACATCCTATTACGTTATATTTCGCAAGATTCCCGGCCGGACAGCGAAAAACCATATGCAGAGGCGTATCCCTCCAACTCAACGATCGTAGAAAGGAGGTGCCGCTCCTCTCATCACCCTGAGCGGAAAAGGTGCAAGAATAAGTCGCCTGCTAAAAGGGTTAAACTTTCCAAACCGTTCCAAGGAACTTTGGAAAAACACACCGAGAGTTTTTTTCTCGGGCACTTCGCGATCTAACGGGATCTCAAACCGTCCAGTCCTTTGCATGCAGTCTGCGGGGCCTGTCAACCAGGAAGTGGATCTCGCATTGCAGGACAAAGTTCAACTGACGCCAGTAACTTCCTCAGGGGAGGGCAAAGTTGACGTTTATGGTGGACACAGGGTTCCAGGCGAAGGGATCCCTGGTATTCCATTTGAGTCTCTCACACTTCTCAGGGCAGAAGACAGTGAGAAAAGCTGCCTTACTACTGTACAAGGAGCCATTGTTGAGAGCCTTGGCTCACGTCATGCTAGTAATGGGAAAGCGACTCAACAAACTCTGCAACTCGCAGATATTACCTATCTGTCTTCACGGATAGAAGCTACGGAGATCTGTTATGATTTAGTAGAACCCCAGAATGCGATCGATTACTCTTTGCTTCAGGCAGCAGAGTTTTCTCATTCAAATCGCATTATTCCAGTGGTCTCAACCCCACTGATGGACAGCAAAGTAGTCGCCTCCGCCAGGCCATTACAGAGCAACTTGATCATTTCCGTTGACCAAGCCAGAGTTGTGACTGGCAAGGCAAGGAAAGCTCCAGACCCACCTTTAGACGGCACAGGTCTGAAGATTGATCAATGCTCCCACCGAAACAGGGGAGTAGGTGTGGAGAGGCAGAAGAAAAATGCTAGCATTTCTTCGGCCAACGAACGGCTTTATTTACCAACTAGGGTTACACGCGCGCGAAAAGTCCCTATAGACTGCAGCTATACAGGGTTATTCAAGTCCGCGACAGGTAAACCCATAACGGAAATTAAACAGCCCGAGTCCAGCAACGATTACACTGCACATAACAGGCGGATTACCTATGCAGTGGCCAGTGAGTTCAGGCGGGGCCGAAACTCACAACAGGTGCGGATAATTTTCCGGACCATGGACAGACAAAGCAAATTGGGGAAGGAAGGTCATGTTCACACGGAAACAGATTATGTCAGTGTTCAGTGGCCTCGCAAAATCCCATTCGCTGAACGTCTATTAGACAGAGGGAAGAAAAGAAATGAACTCGGAGCTAGTCATACAGACAGACAGAAATTGGAAACGTATTTGGTTTTATGAGTATAGGATGTTCCAATGACAGGTAACTAAAGACGATGGAAAAGATAAATTACTGTCATTTTTGTCCGTATTCCTCGAACTTTAAAAGGGGGGGCACTTGTCACGTGAAAGATAATTTATTTTACCATCTTGTCCATAATTTGATTACTCCTTTATATGTTCTGTTTTCCGAGACATTTTGTATTTTCGTTTCTTTCATATTCTACCTACATTTCTTCACCTTCTCAACCCCACCCGAGGTTGTTTACGCTGGCCAGCTGCGGTCAGCTAACGCTAGACGTAATGTTATCTAAACGCACCTGTTCGACCAGAGAAACATTTCTCGGGTCCGCTTTAAGTGTTAGAACGAGCCTAAGACGGTTTCTGTGAAAGAAACGGTTCGTTAGCGGCGGGTACCCTCTGTGGTCCCAACAGGGGAATTTCTCTGGTCGCTTTAAAACGTTTGATGACGAGCGGCTGGTACCCTTTGAGGCCTGGATAACGAGTGTGATCTGTTTCAGGGGAAGATAACAACCCGCGGTCAGTCTTTGGGTTTTCGCCTCTTAGACAAGATAGAGCATAATGTTATGCATTTCTCTACCTGGGGAACTTTCGCACGATTTCTTTTGTCTTACTCTAGATTACGTCTTTCGCCGATCTTCTGTAGAAATACGCACGCCAGGTGTTCGGGGGGAGCGTCCCTTGTGATCTATAAGAGTAGACTGGTTTTAATAGACAAAGACATTCGTAAATTTTCCTGGTCCGTAGATGACCATCATGAGATAAGGCAAACGTTAACACAGTACTAGAATGTGTTTGCCTATGTTCTAGTCATTTTTCGGGTTTCAGGGAGACCGACTCGCGAGAGCAGATTCCAGTCAGGCGAAGAACGAAATATTCTCTTCGATCTAGAGGGTTCTGAATACCGCTAGCGTCACGAATCGTCACTCCCCGTTCCTGAATCAAAACCCCTTTTTGTCAACGCCAAGTTAAGCTCACGCAGTGCAACGGAGCCAACGCTAAATCTGGAATCGCCAAACGCAGTAGTAGTTCTCTACTCGCCTATTGGATTACCAGCCAGAGCATTGCGGCTTCCAGAATATCAAACCCGCTCAGCATGCCTATAGCAGAATTCCATATCACCCGCCTTTGTTGTGCCTAAACGGGGCACTCAGCAAACCACAGCCAAACCAGTTTAAACAGGATTTACAGTCAAGCGGAGCCTTGCGCCGGATAAGCGCGCCTGGGTCTCTTTGTCCTCAAGTGACTTCTTCTGGTGTATTTCCTGGATACTTAAAACCTCGCACGTATGAGCAGCCATCTATGGACAGAGTTCCAGCCCAACTCGCGCCAGTAGGGGGGGTCACCAACGATAGCGCCTATACAGTGATGTTATTCAGGTTAATTCCATCACCGATGGAGGATATATACGAAAACACCACTTACTGGAGTTACTTCAGCTGGTCCCCGAAAACCGAAGGACTGTCACTCGATTATTTATCTCTTTGTGTTCTACAGGTTTTATGAATGGTGATCTGTGTGTGTGTGGTTGTTGGTGTATAGGATTATTGATGAATATTTGATTATTGATGTAATTTTATGTTGTTGTGATGATATGCATTATTTTCATGCTTTTCTTCTTTAATAAATTTTACACATTTATTAATGCGCTGTTCACGACCTTTCCATCCATATTTGTATTTTTAGCTCTTTACTATAATCTCTATGTATGATAAGAGAAAAGAGAGAGAGCAGGAGGTGCTTAGACAGACATAAGTGAGTTGAGGCTTGGAGAGAGAGATCATTTTGGTAAATCTTCTTCCAGGTTGTCTCAAGTCCATCTCCTATTTACACCTTTCTGTGTGTGTAATCTATAACTCTGTCAGTCCACTATCCCTTGTCGATTTCACTACGGTTGTCCACCTCGACAAATACTCTACACTCTAACTCAACCACGACAACGGTAGACAATCCAGAAGCTGTGTCGATCTTCTTTAGCAACACCGAGCTCTCAAATGATATACCGTGATAAAAATAGTATCTGTTTTCAAGTTTCAGAGTGTTTTAGAATTTGGAATAAGTGTAGTCTATGTGTAAATTTTATCTATGCCACAAGATCTGCTTCCTACAATTCCATCACAATGGAAAGTAAATTATATTTTACCGAAAGAAAACTTCACTTCAAAGAAACGTCCGCTTTCCTATCTGATTTAGTTTACGAATAAAGTAAATATTAGACATCTAGATCGTGGGTTTTAGCCAATGTTCGACAGTACGTGTTCTCGTCTGAGAATAAAATATGCGTATTATATGTATTTTTAGCAAAAAGTAAAATACGCATATAATAAGTTATTATAAGTTAAATTATTTTACGTTAAGTTTGACATAGGGCACTTTCACTGGTATAGCGTGAAATTACATCAATGGCGCATAATGTGTAAATAATACAAGTTGTTTGTTTTTATGTAACAAGAGTTTTGCTGACACTTTAAAGATAAATATCATACATATATGTTTTATTAAACTACAACTTCAGTTGCTAGATGAACATGTGTTAGAACGTCTGATGGACACAATTACCGATGTGGATTATGAAGAGTCAAACGTTAATTGGCTGGCAGATGACTCCGATGATTCAGACTAAGTACTGAAAACTTGCTAAGCTTAGTTGTCGATGGTCACAGCAGATAAGTTTATATACTCATTTTTATAATGAAAAGTCGTGTTGCTTCTGTTATTAGTGCTCGATATTAGAATAAAAATAAGTAAATTAAATTGCTTTTAGTTTTAACTGTCTAGCTTCTGCAGGACAGCATAACATGTTTCAATTGGAGATACATTTCAGGTTTTGAAACATTTGACGCAGTGATGCAACGTATTTCAACGTAGGGAAGTTTTACAGTACGCGTATAATATGTATCTTATCGTCAAAAATACGATATACATATCATATTTACGGTCGAACATTCGTTTTAGCTGGGAACGCGGAAAAAGTACCTTTAATTCTGGTAATATCGCGCTTCGTGAAAGCTAGTAAGAAATTTCTATATCTTTAATAATTTTTTATTTATTTATTTATTCTTTGCTCTTCCGTCACCCAAATATATAACAAATCACCCTCTTTGATCTACCGGTAAGCGTCATCGAGCAGTCCAACCTCTGGTTTTAAGTTAAGTCTATTTATGTAGCCTTTCATGTTTTAACAAAATTCATTCACTTGCCTGTAGGTATGAGAGTCCTGAGAGTCACGAAGGCGGTGTTGACACTGTGAGTCCGGTCTCTCTCACGGGCGTTTGCAGAACACCGTGGTTGGGGGTAGTGACCAGTCGTGTCTGACTGTCCCTCTTCTTCCCATATTCCTGGTATACCAGACTGACCTTCACTGCTCATCCTGTCCATGTGTCTTGATATCTTCCGACTCTTTAGAGGCGGTCGTCGACTTTTCTTATTAATGTAAATATTCGACTTATCTGTATTTTTAATCGAACAGTTGCTATCCAAAGAATATCTGGTCTGCTTATCTCTGGACACAACTTCTTCCTGGTGGGTGTTGTTATAGTCTTTGTCGCAACAGTTTTTGTGGTCAGATGTTGTTAAAGAGGAAACCGAGAAAGGATAGGCTTTGTTGTCAGCAGATTTGTTGAGCCTGTTGTCTAGAGGTGATTTTGGTCGTTTTCTAGATATGACGTCTGGAGAGTCCCTATTCTTGTCGCCCATTTAGGGTTTCCCCTCAAATCTTTCGCAGGAGACTCACCTGAGGACACAGTTTTGAATATTAATTATACACTTTATATGACGATAATTTTAATCTTAAAAAGGAGCAACATAAATACAGTTAGCGGATAGATTTATTTTTACTATTACTGTGTGAATATTAATAATAATAATAATATTTTACAATAGTAATAATATAATAAAACTTCTTCTTCTTCTTCTTCCTCGTTCGTCCTGAAAAGGACGGTTGTTGCGTTGTGTCTGTTTACGCCTAAGCTGTGATATTTGCAACTTTCGGTCGACACATCCGACTTCTGCACGACATTTTTTAGGACCGGGTTTGCCTTCCCATTTCGATCCACACTCGCTCAGCCAGACTGCACTGCTGCAGACTGTTTCCAGGACCACCACGTGGAGGTGGGGTGCGGTCTTGACCAGCTCTGATTCGTTGGTCCTGACGCAGGCAGTCAAGCTATGAGTCGCTGACTGCGTTCTCTATTGCTGCGTCTTTGGGTCCCATATAATAAAACACGTAGTAATGCTTATTAACTTGTTATTAATAACAATACTTTAAAACATTTGATACAGTTTTACATTTGTATATTATTTATATAATAGTTGTTGTGGTTTATTATTATTAATATTATTATTATGATTACACACTACTGACGTTTTATAATTATTGTTTTAATATATTTTTGGAAAAATATTAATTTTTAAAAGAAGACAAATATAAAACAGAAAAGATGTACTATTGGTTTTGTTATACTTAAAATTAATAATAATTTATGGCAATAATAACAACATGTTTTCTTATTATTTATTGCACTTTAATACAGTAAGTACATTTATAAATTTTATTTTTATTATGCACAATTACTGTTATTATTATCTTTTTGATGTTATGCTAGTATACATTAGGCAAATTAAAATATGAAAATATGGAAAGAACGTGTTAACATCATTATCAAACAAAATAGTAATTGTATTACATTTTCCTTTCGGTCCAACGGCAAATGATCTCAAATTCCAGAATTACTAAACTGCACCACATGCTAATAATTAATGCTTAAATCCCCACTTGATGAGCGTTAAGCTAATATGACCTACTGCCCGCCTTCTGCAAGCACGCTTCTAAACTCTGGTAAGTGACATTCTCTGACAGATGTTATGGTCGTCAACAGGAATACTGCTTGTCTGTAGGGCGCGAGTGGTCAAGCCGCGAGTGTGTGTGCGTGCGCGCGTTTAGGTATCTTCACAAATTAGCAATCTCCAGTGGGGATGAGTGTTTAATTATAACGAGAAGGGGAAACAACTTGTATGTTAATTTCGCCCGTGTTTTGTTTATTCAGGCCCGAAAAGGGAGCAAAGAATAGTAACAATGCAACCTGCCATGCGTGTCGTAAGAAGTTA
The DNA here is from genome assembly GCA_024509875.1 of Oreohelix idahoensis. Taxonomy (NCBI): domain Eukaryota; kingdom Metazoa; phylum Mollusca; class Gastropoda; order Stylommatophora; family Oreohelicidae; genus Oreohelix; species Oreohelix idahoensis. The sequence continues at coordinate 52,721 of JAMPIV010010254.1, forward strand.
CCAAGGAGGGTTGAGTATGATACCAGCAACTGCAGCCTGTAGAAAATTTAAGTCCCCAAAAAAAACTTCAATAAAGCAATATGGGCAAGTCAACTAAAGGACACAATTGAAGAGGCGCAGTAACAGAAAGAAAGGAAAATCCTGGAACAAGTCAAGAGCTACGTATATCTTGGTCATATAATAACAGAAGATGGCAGATGAGAAACAGAAATCAAAAAGAGAATAGGAATGGCCAAAGCTACATTCAACAACATGAAACATATACTGACATCTAAACAGTTATCTCACAAATTAAAACTAAGAATCATAAAGTGTTATATATATTATATATATTATTGGGACCCAAAGATCGGCCGCAGGCGACCTTTGTCTTTACTGACTGTGTGTGGTAACCACTCTGAGTGGAGACTTCCCAGTAACAAAGACTGCTGTGTCCGTCACAGATTTTGCTCTTTTCCTCAGACCTACGGGTCCTGAGTGTTCCTCTATAAATGCCTTTGTGCAGATGAGGAAGGACATCCCTCGAAACCTTCGGGTATATGAGGCTCTGTCCATTTTGGCTGGAATGACGTCTCGAGTGTTCGGTGGTTTTATAGCGAATATGAGTACACATGAGGGCAAGTCCGGGCACAATGGGCTAATCACCTGTTTGCCAAGTCATTTTGATTACATGTCCTGCAGATGGGTCTTGTGCACTTGGGTCCCCTCTACACCTCGTTTCACGGGGTAGAAGAGGTTCCGATTATGAGATGAGATGGGACCCAAAGATGCAGCAATAGAGAATGCAGTCAGCGACCCATAGCTTGACTGCTTGCATCAGGATCAGCGAACCAGAGCTGGTCAAGACCGTACTGCACCTCCACGTGGTGGTCCTGGAAACAGTCTGCAGCAGTGCAGTCTGGCTGAGCGAGTACGGATCGAAGAGGGAAGGCAAACCCGGTCCCAAAAAATGCCGTGCAGAAGTCGGATGTGTCGACCGAAAGGTGCAGATATCACAGCTCCGGCGTAAACAGACACAACGCAACCACCCTCCTTTTCAGGACGAACGAGGAAGAAGAAGAAGATATATATATATTCTGCATTACTGTATGGTGTAGAAACATGGACGACGAATAAGCATTTGGAAGAAAGAATTGAGGCTCTTGAAATGTGGATATACAGAAGAATGGGGCGTATCTCATGGAAAGAGGAGAAAACAAATAAGGAGGTCCTAGAAAATCTAGGTATGAAAAGAGAACTAATGAGGGAGATCAAAGTTCGGCAGCTAAAATACTTTGGCCACATAAAAAGGCATAACACCTTGTAGAAGACCATAATAGAAGGGAGAGGTGAAGGCAAACGTGCCAGGGGAAGACAGCGCTATAAGTGGGAAGATAACATCAAGAGATGGACAGGAAAGAGTCTATCAGAGTGCACCACCAAGACAAGACACAGAAGTCGTTGGAGATCCATTACAGCCAACTTACGTTGTGGAGATGGCAGCTGATGATGATGATGATGAGTAACAAATAACTTTGATGTCATTAAGTGTCCTTTGCGAGTTTGGGTCACTATCTTCCATGTTTCTCCTCATTTTAAAGTCTGCTGTTGTCTCTTACTTCCACTACTGATGCACGCATGTGCTAAGTTGGTGGACTGCCTAAAATCTTCTGTCTCTTTCTTTCATCGATTTCTCCATCCAATGATTCGGCGAATGTTTCGTTATAAGTGAATGGGCAAATTAGAAAGTTCAATTTAAGTTGATAGCAGTCACATTTTTTTTTCTGTTTAATTATCAGTATAATTTTCATTTTGCTCAATAGTTGGTTGTATTTTATTTCAAAAGTAATTTTATTCCATTTCTTTAAAAAAATATTTTTAAGAACATTTATCATTTATACATGAGAGCGTCCGATTAGCAGAGTGGTTAGAGCGCTGGTCGATCTCGGTAAAGGTACCGAGTTCGAAACAAGGTGGCGTCGTGCACCAGTCTACCCAGCTTTATATGGGTGCATGACTCTGCTCTTGAGTTGGGAAGGCAAAAGAAGGTAACTGATCACCCCCAACTCTCGAAGCTGGGCCTATCATAGTGACATCTCTAACACTGCACTCCCCTACAGCAGTATCCACAATGGGACTACCTTGAACTTGTCATGAGAGGAGTGCATACTACAGGAGATACATTTCTTTTGTGTTAGTTTTTATTCGCTATCAGACAATCATAACGGCTGTGCGTTAAAACAATGGTTATCAAAGTGGGCCATAATGCCTCCAGGGGGTCATGTCATATTTCTAGGGGGCCCACAGTAAGATGATAAAGTATCTTTTTTCAACTAACAGCGACTATAAGGCCGGGGTGGGGGGAGGGGGGACAGACGTAAATGAGGCTCAGAAGGGGGCCAGGCGAATAAAAAAAAAGGTTAAGAACCGTACGTTAAAGAGACCATAATAAGAATTTATTGTAAAGAATGAAGCATCCCACACACTTTTGTTCTGCTGTTGTGTGCTACGAGGGGCGTTCAGAAAGTAATGCACCACATCGTTTTTCTCAGCTAATAATGAAGATAGAAGCATGAAATTTTGCACACTTCAAATATGGCATGTGCCAATTGTGTGCACCAAATTGCACCGCAACCGGCCAAATAATACGGCTGCCCTAAACCGTTGAAATGGAGCGTGTTAGCAACTTGCGTTATAAGCAGCGAATTGTGATAGAATTTCTCGTTGCAGAGAAGGAAACTGTTGTGAATATTCACAAGCGTCTATGTGATGTGTATGGAAGTGTTGCAGTCGACAGGAGTACAGTCAGTCGCTGGGTTCAGAGAATCAAAGAATCAGGAAGTGGAGATGCGAAGCTGCTTGATCGGCCGCGATGTGGACGTCCTGCCACAGCCACCAACGCAGAAATGTTGAAATGCGCTGAGGGCATTATTCTTACTGATAGGCGAATCATTACTCAACAATTGGACTTAAGCTGTCAGTCAGCATTGGTAGTGCAAATGCAGTTATAAAAACTCTAGGATTTTCTAAGGTTTGCGAAAGATGGGTTCCTCGAAGTCTCACAAATGACCACCGATTGCAAAGGAAAGCAATTTCTTCTGAATTGTTGGAGCGTTTCAATGCTGATGGAGAGAACATTTTGGCTAAGATCGTTACAGGTGACGAAACCTGGGCAAATCATTTTGAACCTGAGACAAAAAGACAATCAATGGAGTGGCATCATCCGCAATCACTACGAAGAAAGAAATTCAAGACAATTCCTTCAGCTGGAAAGGTCATGATCACTGTCTTTCGGGACACTGAAGGTGTGATTCTTGAGGACGTTATGCCAAGAGGAGAGACAATCAATTCGCAAGCTTACATTAAGACATTGAAAAAACTCAATCAACGTTTTCGGCCGCACAAGAATCCAGCAGACCTGCTTCTCCTTCACGACAATGAGCGACCTCACACAAGTCTGGCAACACGGGAAGCAATCACCAAATTGGGTAGGACTGTACTACCCCATCCACCCTATAGTCCCGATTTGGCAACCTCTGATTTTCATCTATTTGGTCCACTTAAAGATGCACTCCGTGTGACAAGGTTTGAAGATGATGAAGGAGTGATTCATGCAGCTACATGATCAAGACAAAATCTGGTACGGGCTAGGAATACATGCACTTGTTTCGCGCTGGCATAAAGCCGTACAAGATGATGGGGATTATGTTGAATAATACCGGTGTTTACATGACATATCCATGTATATTGTGTATAAATTTCATGCTTTTTGAATAAACAGCTCCTGAGAAAAACGATGTGTAGCATTACTTTATGAACGCCCCTTGTATCTGTGAATATGCAAAATTGTATTCGTAAGTTTATTCGTGACAGTAACTGTCATGACACAGCTTAAAAAAATGACTGTTATAGAATTCGATATCATCAGCTTAGATGTGATGAAGGTTAGTAATTTTTTTTTTAAAATTATTCCCGTTAATAAAAAATTTTTTTATTGATAGATGCAATCCGGAGCTGACCCTATGGAAGTGACAGGGTTGTGTGAGGTCTCATAATGGTACCCACTTTTATATAAGGAAATAATTATTTAACTTGATTTGTTTATGTTTCACCTTTCACGTTATTTTAGAATTTTTATTTTTTAAAATTATATTTAACTTATTTCTACGCATCTCCCATGGCGGCATCAGGTATTGCTGCACCGCTACCACATTCCCCCGCCCCAAGCGCCGGCTGTGGGTGTATCTTGGACAAAGACATTTCTATCATTATAAATCCTTTGTTTCCCCCATAATGCATTACTTTTTGGGCACCATATGTGCATATACATACGTAATTAAAATAGCTATCTATAGGACACTGAAAACGGCGTTTTGACATATATTAATAATCTCTGAGATAGTGCAACTACTGCGTTTTTTAAAGCAACACACTTCAAGAAGTACACTGTAATATAAAAATGAAACCAATAAGCAGAGTAGGACTGTAAATGAATAAATGTACAAGTATCACGTCAACCGAATGCCAATTTACATGAAGACACAGTATGTGGACACACAATAAAATATATGGCTCTAGAACAGGGGTCGGGAACCTGTCCATGACAAGGAGCCAAATACGTCATTTTGACTCCATTTTAACAAATTGAAGAGCCGCATTAAAAAAAAAAAAATCACATGGTATCCCTTATTCACTAAGAGTTAAGTAGTAGAGAGCCGAGAGCCGCACGAGATGGCTCAAAGAGCCGCATGCGGCTCGCGAGCCGCGGGTTCCCGACCCCTGCTCTAGAAGAAATGGAAATAACAAGCCGAAAAGAGAAAGAAATGTGAACAAATGATATTTGAATCAGAGGAAGTTAGAGCTTTCAATTTCTTCATTCACAATACAAATCATTATCATCATTTTTCTATGCGCTACCTATGGAACAATAAGCCACCGCTGCAGCTTTCACCCTTGCAGGAAACCTGCACAAAACACTCTTGTAGGGGTGGTTTTTGTAGCAATTTGTTTTCCTTGTTGAGGCCAGTGGCGTCACTGGGGGGGGGGGGTGCGGACAGCACCGGATGACACCATCAGAGGGGCTGACATCAAAATGACTGTCTATACAATTTTTGTGCAGTTTTCAGCAGAAATTTATTATTTTTTATAAAAATATACCTGTAGTTAGCTATAACCACAAAAACATTTTTCGTAAGCCCAGCTTACATGAAATGTATCAATATACCTACGTTTTTACTTCGAATTCTATTGTTTTCTTACCGAATTTTCACTTTAACCACATGAAACTATGTAAATGTAAATACATTTAGGCTGTGCGTATGATATTGTAATTTAAAGGTGTAATTTTAATTTTGCTAGTTGTGTATGTCACTACTATTGCCTTTGCATTCAGTGATATACGGGAATTACGATTTACGAGTAACATTAGTACAAAAAACATTACTAAGGATTCTGTATGGTCTGGTACGGGAGGAGGTCCATGGGGGTGACACCATGAGTTACCGCACTGGGTGACACCAACCCTAGTGACGCCACTGGTTGAGGCTGTCAGCCCCATTCATAACCCTATATTAGTCGCCTTCTACGAATAGCCCAACAAAGAAGTGATCCTATTATTTCTGTCTCAGAAGAGAACCCCCCGGGAATTAGAAGGGGCACAGTAAAAATACATTCACAGAAAAACAGTGACAGTTATGAAATGACATAACGCTGTCACTTGTTTGGTAATATAGAGTGTCATCTCAGACCTAATGGTCTTTTATATTTGAACATGCGCCCTAATATAACCGACTAGGTTGAACACTGTACACACATTTGGCGCCTCGCCAAAACAAGGCAAAACTTTATTTTTTTAAAAAAAGTTTGGTAATATCACTTGTTTAGAAACCACTTGTTTGGAAATCACTTGTTTGGAAATCACTTGTTTGATTATAATGTCCACGAGTAAATTAGAAAGTTGATCTACATATGAAAGGGTCAGTAATCATGTTCTTTCATGTTACATAATGTAAATATGTGGTGCTGTAAAACTATTTACCTTGTGCTGGTCACGACGCTTAATTTACAACCACGTATTTCATGATTGCCCTGAATCATAATACAACTTGGAATTCACGTCATGTTTGGTGGACGTGGCAGTCACATGTCAGACAGATCTCCCGCTGTGTCTAAATTGTCGGAAAATTCACAAAATGTTGGCCCTGTAATAATTCGTAGGCAACTTATGAGTTCAGGGAAATAGCTAACGACTGGCCCAGAAAATATATATTCCAGATTTATGTACCAACACTTCTTCCCTGCTGTTCACGTGACCAACTCAGCCACCGTTTCAGACACCGTGTAGTGCCTAAATGGCTTCAGTGCCACAGAGATTTGTTCAAATCCTTCAGAGTGTTAACCTCCCTCAAACTCGTAGTCTGTAAAATCAGTGATCCTGGTATTAAGCAGACGATTTCAACCATAAATGAATTTCCAGGCTTCCAGAGATCCGTGGAACATTCCTTTCTTTAAGAGTGTGTATGCAAGCACATTAGCTACCCGGTCTCCTTAGAGGCGGGGCTATACATTCATCTATCACTGTAAGAAAATGAAAGACAGGCCCGAGTTACAGCGAGGCATGAAAGGGAGGGAGGAAAGAAGTACCAGGGAACTGAAGTAAACAAAACTTTGTAGAAAAAAAAATATTTTAAAAAAAAGAAGCCATGATGGATAGGTAGCAACACGCACAAATAAATAACTCAAAAACGTCAAAATTAAAACTCATTTCTTTGTTGATAAATCCTGGGTGTTCGGAGGCTGGATATGAGAGCTGAATCCAGAACTTTCCATTTTAAACATAGCAAGCATGTTTTAAGTTCCCGGGGGTCTCTGAGAAGACAAAGAACGAATAGGACTACTGCCCCCACCCCCCTCAGGCATGTGGTATAAGACGACGAAGATGAGATTGTGTATTCGGCTGGCTAATTCATCGGGTCAAAAACATTGTTACAGAAACCACTTCTGCTTAGAGCACGAGTGCTTTGATACATGCTTCCTACAAGTGGACCAGTTGCAGTGTTTAGCCTCCATGCTCCATAGGAAACAAAAGGGAAGTAATGACGATGGAGCATGTACTGAATCATACCGCTAGCAGCATTTTCCCTTATGGTTATTTTTCAAAGACGCGTTGATGCTACGGGGGAAGTTCGGCTACTGTTAAGGACATAAAGTTAAACCGCACACAGCTAGAAGACATAGTCAACACGAATGTCAAAGACATTAATCTACAAGTAGAAAACACAAAAGGAAATACGTAGTACAATCAGAAACGAGATCAAAAGTTTAAATAACTGGCACATCAACAACAGATTGGAAGATCAACTCAAAAAGAAAAGAAATACTCAGGAAGAAAGAGCATTGAGAACATAAAAATCTTACTGAAGTAAAAAGTTATCAAGCGTTACAGAAAGGTTTAGTCAATATTTTTTGTTTTCTCAGAAAGCGAACTGTGGACACTGGACAGTCATAGCATATGAGTGAGACTAAATAAATTTGATTTCTCACAAGAACGTTGATATGGAAGATGAGAAAATTGTGAACATGTTTTTTTGCATTGCAAAGATAAAAAAAAAATAAACATTATAACTTCTAGTACGATTTGAAAATTCAAAATTTAGATCACGTTGTTACACGAGGCAAATCTGATGAGGAATCAGAGAAATGTGATGGATGAAAGAGTTGAGAGTTCATTAGACAAAGCAATTTATATCTGCTTTTTTTTTTTTCTTTTTTTTTTTAAACTATTGAGCACATTCTATCATTTGTTCTCTTCAAATCTTGCCTAATTAAAATCATTTTGTCTTCCGCATTATGATTTCTTGTTCTTTCTTCGACTATTTCACTTCTCAAATTTTAATAACGTATCTGATTATATGGTTTTACTCCGATTTTATTTTCCATTTCTTGTATTTTGTACCTACAGCCTTGTTAGGACTAATTACTACTAGTATAGCACTTCACGGTTTATGAAAATTTACATCGTTTACAAATACTCTTCTGAAAAAAACTAACCAAAATATTCCATCTATTCTTCTTCTTCTTCAAGTACTATGCCTAGTGACGTAGGAGATCATGTCTCTCCACAGCTTCCTGTCTCCAGTACAATTTATCAATTCTGTTGTTGACTTCTTTCCATGACACGATGTCAAACTGTCCAGTATTTCCTCTCTTTGTCTTCCCATATCTGGTTTTCCTTCAATCTTACCTGTTGTTACGATATATTACAGCTTTCCTCTTCTCACAACATGCCCGAAAAAAAGGATTGCTTCTTTCTAACTTTGTGAAATAAGTTTCCTTTGCGCATTGGCCTCTTTCAGGACATCCTCATTATTATTCGCGGCTGCCCGTGGTATTTTTAACAGTCTTCTGTAAAACCACATCTCTGTGGCCTCTAGTGCCTTCCCTACTTGTTTACTAATTGTTCATGACTCACTCCCATATGTCAGGATTGGTTTTATATATCTATTAGCGTAGCTAAATATTCAATTTCAACCTGTTGGAGAACTGTGGAGGTACAAATCGTGAACCAGAGTTGGGGCACGCCACGAAGAATGGCCACTGACCGACCAAAGTGGGGACACTCCATTGCTGCCCTACAAGACGTTACTAGGCGTGACGGCCACTGACTGTTTTGTTAGCCAGGGGATAAAGATGCAGGAAGAAAAATATTATTCATCATTATCTTCATTTTGCTTTTCGCTGTTTTATGGAACATGGAACCACGACCCCTTGTAGGAAGCAAGCACTAAGCATTTACAGTTGTGGTTTCTGTAGCAGTATGTTTTATATGATGAGGTTGCCAGGCTCATGCACAACCTCTGTCACGGATTGCCTCCCCTTAGCTCTGCAGTAGTGGTCCACCAGTGGCCAAAACTCAAGAGTATCTAAAATGGGTCGTCAAAGGTGTCTACCTTCGCACAAGATTACTCTTGGCAGAGCTGTAGATAGAAGGGTAATGACGCTTTTATCCCAAGGTAGTATCCATAAGATATTTCCGAAGTCAAGAACAATGCTGCATTGGCAGGGCAATTGTTAACTTATATCGGATCTGCCGCCTTTTATAAAGAATTAAACAATGGTTTTAGCCCGTTCAAGCCCCCAGCTGGTGTAAATCCAGCAAAATTCCTGTTTATAAGTACTTGCTCTATATATGTCTAGATATATAAAGAGTCTTGCTCATACGTATGCTTTCATACCTATAATAACTGAATAAACAATGATTGTTTAACATATTATGTAACAAATTTAATAATCAGTTAGTTTTAACAGGTTAAAATAGAAATGAAATGATGGTGAATTTTAGATGAAAGTTTTGTCTTCATAGAGACTTGGTTTGAGGATTGATATTTTTAAAAGTTTCTGTCCTTTTGCTGTTTCCTAGAACTTAACTGATCTAGGTGAGTCCTGGTTTCGTCAATTCTTCTGTGATGAGGGCCTTTCTCTGCACAACTCGTCCAATGTAAGCGGTCAGTGTGGATTCCCTGCTTCTAACTCACAACTAGTGGTGTAGAACTTTCGTCTTGAAGCTTTGCACAACGAACTATAGATAAAAAAAAAAGAACAAATGCCTCTGCTAAGTACATTTGTGGGCTACAAATTAACAGGCGCATTGTCTCGCTGTGCACTTACCAATGTTAGCCTCTCTGGATAATTATATTCTTTTGAGTATACACAGCGTAACTCAGGGAAGATGATTAGTTATCACCAATATTCTTCTGGGTATTAAACTGGCAAAATATGTGCTTGGACAGCGCGAAAGCAATGATTTGCTTGATTTACACTTAACAAGGTACATATATCTCAGAAAATGATATGATACACTTGAGGCACATGTGATGTTATCATCACTCATCACTGCTCCAGTCTTTTTTTCATTATTTAAAAAAAAAAAAAGTTTTGGCGAGGCGCGTCCCGTTCAACTTAGCCGATTATATTAGGGCGCATGTCCAAATATAAAAGTCGGAGTCTGGGGTCACCTCTGCTGTCGGTTGTCTGTACGACTAGCAAGAAGAAATCACCAGCGATTGCTGTAGTGGTTTATGAATGTACTATTTTCATATGTTGATGTTGCCAGCCTCATATATAACCACTTAGCAAGAAGAACATGTTAAATTCACATTTGTGAAATAAATGTTTACACTTGCTCCAAAGTAATTTTTTGGAACACAATCTCCTGGCACAGTTTAGAATGGACATTAGCAAGTTAGGTTTAAAGATG
>JAMPIV010010255.1:0-95933 GCA_024509875.1 Oreohelix idahoensis
GGGGGGGGGGGTGGGGGGGGCGGTGGGGGGGGGGGGGGTTGGGGGGGGGGTGGGGGGGGGGTGGAATGGGGGGGGGGGGGTAAAATGGGGGGGGGGGGTGGGGGGGGGGGGGGGGGGGTGGGGGGGGGGGGGGGGTTTTTTTGGGGGGAGGTGGTTAGGGTGGGTGGTGGGGGGTGGGGTAGGGGGGGGGGGGGGGGTAGGGGGGTGGGGGTAGGGGGGGGTTGGGTGGGTAGTGTGGTTGTGGGTATGTTGGGGGTGGGGGGGGGGGTGGGTGGTGGGGTGGGATGTGGGGATTGGGTTGATTGTTGTGTTGAGTATGTGATTGGGGTTATGGGTTGGTTTGTGGGTTAGGTTGGTATTTGTGGGGGGGATGGGGAATTTAAGTTTGGGTGGGTATGAGATAGTATGTTGAATTGAGGGGTGATGTTGGGGGTATGTGGGGGATTTTATTTTTTTGGGGGGGTGGAAAAGGTACTTGAGATGGGGTTGGTGGAATGTGTTGATATGATTAAGATGTGGTGTTAAATGGTATATGAGGTTATTTATGTGTGGAATTTTTTGGTGAGGTTATGGTGCGTTTTTAAGGAGTGGGGGGTGGCTAGTTACGAGGAATGAGGGTTGAAGTTGGTGTTGAATAGGTTGTTTATGTTTGTACTGGTGTTGTTTGTCAGTAAATTTTGTGGGTTTTTTTTTATATTAGGTATGGCAATACTGAGTGTTTGTCTACTGACATTCCATTGTGCTATTATTGCAACGAGTGCCCATTGATGGGTATCATGGTAATGTTATTTTTATCAATGGTTTGTTGTTTTTGTACCATGATGTATTGTTGCCCAACATGTTGTTTTGTCACTGTATCCGTGCTGTCGAATGTGTACGTCCAATTAAACTGTAACAAAAAGTACACAGCAGTTGGCGTCGATGACTTCCAGCCATACATGAGTGAGAAAAAGAACATTTATCAACTCTTCGAACTCTTTCATCATTCGCGTATTATACTCTCACTCTATGTCTACACACCACTGCGTAGGTCGAGTTGATATTCCTATTCCTAACAACCACTCTGACGAGCAACGCTGGGGCCAACAACAAGTCTTTAACATTGGAGCTTCCACAGACCACCATACCTCTTAACACTGTGGTCCTGTAAATAGTTGATGTCAGTGTGAACAAAGAGCAATACGTCTTTCATATCTATACACCATTCAACCGTTATATATAGAAACAGCATTTAACTCTGGTGGAATTCAAAAAGAGGTTATTTAACATTGGTGAGCCAGCTTTCTGGTTTGACCTCGCAGAAGTTGAGAAGTCAACAGACTACCGATACCAGACCGTTTTCTGTGGCTGATACGACACACTTGCAGTATTAGTTTGCTCTTTATCAACACTTTGTCACGTGACCTATCAAGTGAATGCAGTATCTAGGTCAGCGTTGTTGACATTTTTACGCTTAGACATTACAGAGTTTCACAGTACAGAGATGATACTTTGAAGGCCATAAACTGTTCTATTGTTGCAGTATTGTTGAACATAAGTGCGTAAATTTCATCGTTGGACCTTCTGATACTAATATTGTTGAACATTGTAATAGATTAAATCAAAAATCTAGTATTGATTAAAGTGGCAGTTTACTTTGTTTATTCAGAAACTGTGCCATTATATTTATGAACTGAAACTCTTTCCAACACATTTCATTATTTAATGTATAACTGAGCATCCTATCTGCAACACAGTGCTTTATATATTACACACGTGATATATGCATTTATGATTATATGTTATATGTTATTTATTTGTATAGTATATTAGTTTATATGTCAGCGGGTTGTGTTTAGGTTGGGCGGTGTCCTCACAACAGAATATCCCACGTCATAGAGGGTCCGTTGTGGGCGTTTTCTTTAGGTGCAATTTCCTTAATTGGAAATTTGCTTGCAACAACTAGTTGCTATTTGTGTTAGCTGTGACGACCTGTACCCGTCATTATTTTTGTAATATTTTTCTGTTCTTTAGTTTTGTTCGATTTGTTTGTATTTGTAGGTCTCCCCTTTCCTGTTATTTAGTTGTATACACAATTTATATTTATATACACTGTGACGTCATTTGTGTTGTTATTCCTTGCAGATTCGGTGATTATTTTCATTGATTTCCTTATTTGATTTAGTTGATTTCTGCAAATGTTTTCATATTGTCAGTCTTATTTGTGCTTTATGTATGCTGTTGGTTGACATATGTTTTATATAGGTATATTTCATAAGACACTATTGCTTGTGCACTGCACTTGGATTATGGTATAAAACAGTACTTTATTATTATTACTGGTATACAAGAAATTATACAAGACCTTATTAAGGCTTGTGACCCACTGAGATTGAGATAGTGTACTGATTAATCAAGTCATTAAGAACTTGTGGTATTATTATTGTTTCAGGTAATTAGTATTATTGTTAGACATCATGTCTACATTAGAATACTTCATTGCACAAGGGAAATCCCTTGATAAGACTGGTATGGAATTAGAACAATTTGCAATTGCTCAATATGACAAAGCATTAGCTGCAGAAGAAAGAAAAACTGCTGCTGCAGAGGAAAGAAAAGCTCTAGCTGAAGAAAAAAAATTGCAAAGAGAAGCTGAAGAGAAAAAATTAGAAGCTACTGCTGCTGCTGAACTAAAGAAATTGCAGATACAGACTGAGGAAAAAAGATTCCAGATGGAAATGGAAAAAGAAAAAAGAAAAGATGAAGCTGCTGCAGAACAAAAAAGATTAGACAGAGAAGCTGCTGCTGCTATTGAACAAAAAAGAATAGACAGAGAAACTGAACAAAAAAGACTAGACAGAGAAGCTGAAGAAAAAAAAGCAATAAGAGAACATGAATTTGAGTTAGAGAAATTAAGATTGACAAGTATGAGTAATGTTAATCAGGCATCTAGTGGTAATGGTAAACCTTCTACTTACAAGGTTAAGGTGCCACCGTTCAATCAGTCCAGTGACGATATTACATTCTGGCTGGATAGATTTGAACGTTCTTGTCGTACTCATAATGTGGATAAATCACAATATGCTAACCAATTAGCAGAAAACTTGAAAGGTGAATCTCTGACTAGATTATGCCTTGTAGGAGAAGCAGATAAGGATAATTATGATGTCATTAGGGCGGCTTTGATAAAAAAAATACCAGCTAAGTGAGGAAGGCTATCGCCTTTTGTTTAAGACGATGGTGCCTGAGACAGGTGTAGAATTCTCAGAATTCATTGCAAAGGCACGTCTCACAGTTGATCGCTGGATTGAGCTTTCCAAAACAGAAAAAACTTATGAAGGACTTATGGATTTGTTGCTCAGAGATAAGATTATGTCATGTGTTAACAAACCATTCCTTGAATTTATACATGAGCGTAAACCCAAATCACTAAAGGAAATGGAAGAATATTGTTCCCAATATGTCACTGCACACCCCGACGTGACTTTTGGCAACGCTAAGATTAAGGAGAGTATGCCAGTTGCTTCAGCAACACCATACAATCCCAATTATTCACACAGATTTCAGGGACCTCAAAACAGATTTGATAAAAAAGGTAACCATAATAGTTATCAAAACCAAGGTAACCAATCATTTCAGGGTTCTTCGTCGAAGAACTGGAGACGAGCTGATAGCTCTCGACACAGGGGTGGTCACAATTATAGGAATTTCCGTAGAGGAAGTAATTATAGAAACTATCCGAGTTATCCGTCTTGGAGTCAACAAGATCATAATTACAGAGATACTCATTATAATGAATATGATAATGGTAACCAAGAGAACTATGACTCAAACCCAAATAGGGGTTACAATAGAGGTAACAATAACTACAGAGGTAATAATAACCGAGGTAGATCTCAAAACAGAAGACATAAACCACATTTTCAGGCAAACTCTGCACAGCAAGAGTCTCATGAAGCCTATAAACAGAGTAAAGATAATAATGACGCTAGTAATATGGCATGTTCCGCTTTTGATTTTGGGAGAGCATCTCAGTGCCCCCAATGCAAAACATTATTTGAGCCAACCACAGTGTCTACTTTAAGCTGCGGCCATCCTCTTCCTGCTCTTCCTGCATCAGTCGCGCATGATGGAAGAGGTTCTCTTGTCTTACATAAGGGTTTAGTAAATAACAATCCAGTCTCCGTGCTATTTGATTCTGGATGCACCACAATTGGTGTTAGGCAGTCACTCGTAGATCCTTCCCGTGCCACTGGACAAGTAGTCAAATGTGTAACATTTGGCGGCACATTAGAGAAATACTCTACTGCTATCATTAGGATTGCTACTCCTTTCTTTACAGGAGATGTACACGCATGTCTTCTTCCGAATCCGATCGCTGACCTCATCATCGGTCGCATTCATGGAGTCAAAGAATGCACTTCGCAACAAATTTCCGCTTGGGAAAAGCAAAACATGCAGATTGCTAACGCTGTAGTCACTAGAGCTCAAGCTCTTAATATGCCTCAAACTTCATCTACTGAAGATAATGAAGTGCATAACCAAGATGATCCCTTGGTAATTTCTCGTGACTCGTTTATAAAACAGCAAGAAGATGATCCCACTCTGAAGAAATTCTTCATTCTTGCAACTAAAGGTGATCCGAATAAAGACACAAGTCGTAAATCGTGGATTACAAAGAAGAATGGCGTACTTGTACGTATGGTTCAAGACTCCATTACGTCAAGTCATTCTCAAATCCTGGTTCCCAAGAATTTGAGAGTTAAAATTTTGCAGCACGCTCACGACTCTCAGTGTGCTGGACACATGGGTTTTTCCCGTACTAAGTCAAGAGTTCTTGCGGCTTTCTTTTGGCCATTGGTAAACAAGGACATACGGATTTATTGTCGATCTTGTAAAGTATGTCAGGAAGTTAAATCCAAAGGTCCACGCCATGCTGCACCCATTCAGGCGGCAGACATTCCTATTCGGCCGTTTCAAAAAATGGCCATAGACATTATTGGTCCATTTAAGATCAAGTCTGCCAGAGGACATCAGTTTATCTTGACGTGTGTTGATATGTGCACACGTTGGCCAGAGGCTATTCCTCTGAAGAGCATTACTACTGCTGATATTGCAGATGCTCTTTGGCTTATATTCTCTCGTCTGGGTTTCCCCGGAGAGATATTATCAGACCATGGCACCCAACTAATATCAGATACCATGTCTCAAGTAATGTCTACTCTGCAGATAGATAGATCTTTAAGTAGTATCTACCATCCTATGTCTAACGGGATGGTCGAACGCCTTAATAGAACACTTAAAAACTTACTAGGGAAGATAACTGAGGATCATCCTCAAGACTGGGACAGAGTTTTACCTGCGGCCCTCTTCGCTTACAGAGAGGTCCCCAATGAACATACAGGATTTTCTCCCTTTGAACGTGTCTTTGGCCCCTCGTCCGCGCGGCCCTATGTCGTTGCTTCATGATCTCATAACAGCTGACAATATTGACGATGACACAAAGTCATCCTACGAATATGTCATCGCGTTGAGACAAAAGATTATCGAAGCATGCAAATTAGCAACTTCTTCTTCTGAATTTGCGAAACAGAAGGCAAGGCAATTTGCCAATAAGAAGAGATGCTTACGACAACTTTGTCCTGGGGACAAAGCATTTGTACTACTACCTTGTAGGGAAAACAGACTACTTATTTCTTGGAAAGGTCCGTACGATATAATATCGAAAATTTCCGATGTCGACTATATTGTCGATATTGATGGGAAGCATAAAACCTTCCACATCAATATGCTTACTGAATTCCATGAACGTCCGGATTATTTACAACCCATTTTCCAAGCAACGGACGATTCTCCAGTACAACATGGTCATTACTCATCACTGTCCGTGATACAGGATGAGGAAACGAGTTTTTCAGATGTAAATCTCCCTCTTCCAATGATCCCACTTCATTCTAGTGAATCATGGAAGAACGTTACTGTCTCTCCTGATTTGTCTCTGGGAGAACAGCGACAAGTTTCAACTATGTTGCAAACATTTCAGGATGTACTCACTGACATCCCTGGACAAACTCATGTCATTGAACATGACATTGTTCTAACTGACCATACTCCTATTAGGGTTAGACCTTATCCTATCCCTATACATTTTCAAGCACAGGTCGAGAAAGAGTTGGATGAGATGATAGATTTGAAAATAATCGAAACATCCACCTCTGCATATTCTTCGCCGATGGTTATTGTTCGAAAAAAAGACAATAACATACGTCTTTGCGTTGACTATCGCAAATTGAATCAAGTAACGAAGTTCGATGCTGAACCTATGCCTTTACTGGAAGAGCTACTTACTCGACTTTCCAAATCTCATTTTTTCACTAAACTTGATTTGTCTAAAGGATATTGGCAAGTTCCTTTATCTGAACGCGCCAAACCTCTCACGGCTTTTTCAACACCTAGAGGTTTGTTCCAATGGAATTTTATGCCTTTCGGTCTTATGAACGCACCAGCTACATTTGTACGCATGATGCGCCGAATCCTATCTTATCGGTCAGATGTCATTGCATATCTAGACGACATCTGTCTTTTCAGCGATACTTGGGAAGATCACTATTCAGGGTTAGATGAATTGCTGTCTACTTTGCGCGAGCACAACCTGACAGCGAAACCCTCTAAAGCCTATATTGGTTTTAGCGAAATTTCTTTCCTAGGCCACCGAGTTGGTCATGGTTTCCTAAAGACAGAGGACCATAATACTAGTAAGATACTTAACATCTCTATCCCTAAGACTAAAAAACAGGTGAGAAGTCTGTTAGGTCTTATTCAATTTTATGGCAGATTCATTCAGAATCTATCCTCTATCATGGCACCTCTTTCTACACTTCTAAAGAAAGGTTCGCCTAATATGGTCCACTGGTCCCAGGAATGCCAATCCTCTTTGGATAAGATTAAAACATTGTTTTCAACACCACCTATTTTAGTGTTACCTACTAAAGATAAGACATTTGTTCTTCGTAGTGATGCTTCATCCACTGGGATTGGAGCGGCACTAATGCAAGAGTACTCTGGAACTCTGCATCCTGTAATGTATATTTCCAGAAAACTTAATGCGGCAGAAAGGAATTATTCGGTTTTAGACCGTGAGCTATTAGCTATGGTTTGGTCAATTCTCAAACTACAAAGATTCCTTCTAGGCGCACATTTCATAGTAGAAACCGACCAAAAAGCTCTTACTGCTATACAGAGTAAGAATTTGAAGAGCTCGAGGTCTACTCGATATGCAATTGCTCTTCAACCTTTTCATTTCTCTGTGCGAGCTATTCGTGGATCAGATAATGTGATGGCAGACATTCTGTCAAGATGCCCACATGATTCCACATAACTATTAGGTCTTAGACTTCTTGATATGTCTAGGTCTATAATAGTTCCTTTCTATATCAAGATAGATACACATTTGTAATTTAATAATATAATGATTGTATCACTACTTAGCGGTTCATTGATGTTTATTCACCGCTGTGCTTTGATGATTTTTCTTCATAAATCATAAATTTAAGATATCTAATACGAAATTATGGTATGAAATTTTTTAGGCATTGTGTAATTGCCAGAATTGTATTATACTTTGATGACACCTTCCTGGAAACATTTATTCGTAGAGAAACAATTTCTCTCAGATTATGAGATATATTCTCACCAGTCGCTTCATAAGTCGACTTAGCCTCATATTAGGCGTTATAATTATTCCTGATATTTTCATCTGCGCATTACCCATGCGTTGTGAGCCTATTGTACGTTGCTCCTAGATGTATTTCAAAAAAAAAAAAAAGTTCCATTTTTTTTCCCGGGAGGTGTGGTAAGACTGTTACGTGCACTCTTTGATATCCTGCAATATAATACATTTGTATGCTTGTTATGTTCGCAAATATTTTGTAAACAAAATAGATACTTTTTAGTGCTTAAGGAAAAGTCATTATTGAGTTACTTCCCTTGAAAGGAGTTTCAGATCGAACTCCGCGGATGAATCCAGTTTTACTGCGATTTATTCTTTGTTTGGGTAGAAATAGATTGTTCTTGCTTCAGTATATCTATGGCCTGAATTTATGTGTAGTGTTTGTCTAGGTAGGACGAGTCTGTCTTATATCTGTATATCTTTACATATCTAAGTCGAACTATATGTTCTTTGTCGCTAGAAAGGTCAAAGGCTGTTCAGCGGATGTGTGGCTAGAGAGGTGTGATTTGGCTTCGCCCTGATGATGGGGGGCTGTCGTGTTTTTCTGTATCGGCTTGTCGCCGGAAAAAGTGATCGATATATGTGTAGGGGAAAGTGATAGTCGTCTAGACCTATCGTGTATGCTTTACCCCAGTGTTTATTCTTATTGCCAAGGAATGGCAGAATCATATTTCTGATACCAAGGTAACAAAAGCACTTCTTATGAACTCTCTTACGAAGCCATCGTTTTCGATAAGCAGACGCACGATTTGTACGTCTGAGGGAATATTTAACTAGATGAAGATGTCATTCATTTCTAGCAGCACCATATTGTATGTTGAAGTCCATTGCATCATGATAGAATCTACAGAGCAATGAGAACATTTAATGTAGGATTAACTTTGATACAGATTCCAGTTTGTATCCTAAAGTGAGTGACAGCTCACGACAGCAGCCATCTTGTATCCAAATATTTTGTGACTTTCAAGAAGAGAAAAGGGATGCCCCGTACTATCGCTTGATGAGTCCAGAGATCACTGCTACAGATGAGAACCCATTACTAGCGGTTCAATATGATTACATGAAAAATATGTGCTGAACATTATTTAAAGGAATCTTCGCTAGACGAGGTTAGGTCTAGAAGCCATCTTGAATATTGTTTATAGACTGACGTGCTTTGTCAGTAAACTCAGATGATATATATATATATGGGCAATACTGAGTGCTTGTCTACTGACATTCCATTGTGCTATTATGCAACGAGTGCCCATGTATCATTGCAAGACCATTTATCAATTGTACCATGATGTATTATGCCAACCTGTGATTTGTCACTGTATCCGTGCTGTCGAATGTGTACGTCCAATTAAACTGTAACAAAAAGTACACAGCAGTTGGCGTCGATGACTTCCAGCCATACATGAGTGAGAAAAAGAACATTTATCAACTCTTCGAACTCTTTCATCATTCGCGTATTATACTCTCACTCTATGTCTACACACCACTGCGTAGGTCGAGTTGATATTCCTATTCCTAACAACCACTCTGACGAGCAACGCTGGGGCCAACAACAAGTCTTTAACATTGGAGCTTCCACAGACCACCATACCTCTTAACACTGTGGTCCTGTAAATAGTTGATGTCAGTGTGAACAAGGAACAATACAACTTCATATCTATACACCATTCAACAGTATATATAGAAACACATGACAAAAACGTGTTATGTTGTGCTCATTCTGTTACATATTGTGATGATGGCATTAATTCACCTGTGGTTTTTCCATTCCTTTCTATTTCAACTTCTTTGAGCTTTTATAGTCAAACTTATAATGTATTATGGTCAACAGTCAATGCACCTTGAAAACAAATTGAAAAGCCTGCGTGTTCTTTGAATGGGTCTTCAATCAAACCCCCATGATGCAATGCGCACCGTTTCGGTATTTCTGAAATCGCGCCATGAAAAGATTGAAAGGAATACGCTTATGTTAATGGTTGTTCATTTTAGTTTTCACGGTGAAGTGCTGGTTTTTTCCGTATATTCCCCGAAAATCTGCTGGGAATTCTTGATTCCCGGTTACAGACGTTTCACTAAGACAGTTTTATATGTGTGTGTGTGTGTGTGTGTGTGTGCATTTGTGTGTGGGGGTGAGGGAGAATTATCCTCGAACTAACCAGACTAAAAATCGATAGCCAAAAGTGACGAGTACTAGTCACACACTCATTGTCTCTGTCATTTTTCGAAAAACAAGTTAGAACAAGTTTTACAAGTCAAACAGTAACAGAAGATGATAAAAGTGAAGATAGCTTCAAAGCATTTACGTCCGTAGTGAAGTGAAGTGTTCTAGACTTCACCGGCAATGTGTCTCAGTTTATAAGGCCGGGGTGACACATTGACATACTTGCTGCCTTTGCCATCCCTAACTCAAAGAGCTGAGTCAGGTACTCATTTACAGGTGAGTAGACTGGAGCGTGAAGCTACCTGGTTTTGAGCCCATTAACTTTACCTCAAGACACAAACACTCTAACCATTCTGCTATATGAGAAGAGTTAAAATACAACACGTGACGGAAAAATCAACATACCCGCTGCGACTACTAGGGATAATCTCAAGGACAAAATCAAAGAAAAAAAAGTAACCAGGATGTTATAATATATCTCTCATATAGCCACATCTGTCTCTATAATATGATGTATGGTCTCAGACTCCACAAAGTTTCTCCCTCAAGTGAGTTGGAAAGCCATGTTTGTCTGTTATGTTTATTGGAGCCGACCTTTCAAAGCACATGTTTGTTCATACGGTTTTTCACGCGAGCATCATCGCCTGGTGTTATTTTTGAGCCGTAGAAGTTTTATTAATTTTTTATGTATTTAACACATCCCTTCTGTTTCGTTTGTTTCCACCTTACGAATGTCTTAAGGCAATGACGTGGAAATTTTGATTGCCCATCACGAAGTCCTTACGGCCATAACGTGAGAATTCAGTTTGTCCCTCACGAAGGCCTTAAGGCCATAACGTGGGAATTCAGCTTGTCCCTCACAAAGTCCTTAAGGCCATAACGTGAGAATTATGTTTGTTCTTTGTTACAATACACCATTGTGTTACTGGGGCCCAAAAGGGAAGCAAAGAGTGTAGAGTCGGCCAAAACATTTTCCACTCCCACTTTAGAAGTCCGACTCCCGACTCCGACCTTGACAACAGTTTAATGCTAGTCATATGGCATAAATTTGCAGTCGGAGGTCAGACATTTTTTACCAGTTCCACTAAAAAACGACCTACTCCACAGCCCTAGAAAAATATCAACACGGCAACCTATCAAGCATTTTGCAAAAAAAAACCACTAAAGAGGGATAAGCGCTGGGCTTGCTGTTCCATTCTGTAAAATTGTAAGTCACATAAAACTTCAGCAGAATCAGAAAAATCACGTCCACAACAAAAATCAGAATCTTCAATTCAAATGTCAAGTCAGTCCTATTGTACGGCTCTCAAACATGGAGAAAAAAAAACAACCAAAAAGCTAGAGACTTTCATAAATGGAGGCTAGCGCATAAAAGAAGGATTGAAATAATATGACAAGATCACTAATGTAGAACTGATGACAAGATCACTAATGTAGAACTGATGACAACATCACTAATGTAGAACTGATGACAACATCACTAATGTGGAATTGATGACAAGATAATTAATGTAGAACTGATGACAACATCACTAATGTGGAATTGATGACAACATCACTAATGTAGAACTGATGACAAGATCACTAATGTAGAATTGATGACAAGATCACTAATGTAGAACTGATAACAAGATCACTAATGTGGAACTGATGACAAGAACACTAATGTAGAACTGATGACAAGATCACTAATGTAGAACTGATGACAAGATCACTAATGTGGAACTGATGACAAGATCACTAATGTGGAACTGATGACAAGATAATTAATGTAGAACTGATGACAACATCACTAATGTGGAACTGATGAGAAGATCACTAATGTAGAACTGATGACAAGATCACTAATGTAGAACTGATGACAAGATCACTAATGTAGAACTGATGACAAGATCACTAATGTAGAACTGATGACAAGATCACTAATGTAGAACTGATGACCAGATCACTAATGTGGAATTGATGACAAGATCACTAATGTGGAACTGATGACAAGATCACTAATGTAGAACTGATGACAAGATCACTAATGTAGAACTGATGACAAGATCACTAATGTGGAATTGATGACAAGATCACTAATGTAGAACTGATGACAAGATCACTAATGTGGAATTGATGACAAGATCACTAATGTAGAACTGATGACAAGATCACTAATGTGGATATGATGACAAGATCACTAATGTGGAACTGATGACAAGATCACTAATGTAGAACTGATGACAAGATCACTAATGTAGAACTGATGACAAGATCACTAATGTAGAACTGATGACAAGATCACTAATGTGGAATTGATGACAAGATCACTAATGAGGAACTGATGACAAGATCACTAATGTAGAACTGATGACAAGATCACTAATGTAGAACTGATGACAAGATCACTAATGTGGAATTGATGACAAGATCACTAATGTAGAACTGATGACAAGATCACTAATGTGGAATTGATGACAAGATCACTAATGTAGAACTGATGACAAGATCACTAATGTGGAATTGATGACAAGATCACTAATGTGGAACTGATGACAAGATCACTAATGTAGAACTGATGACAAGATCACTAATGTAGAACTGATGACAAGATCACTAATGTGGAATTGATGACAAGATCACTAATGTGGAACTGATGACAAGATCACTAATGTAGAACTGATGACAACATCACTAATGTAGAACTGATGACAAGATCACTAATGTAGAACTTAGGACAAGTTCACTAATGTAGAACTGATGACAAGATCACTTTTGTGGAACTGATGTCAAGATCACTAATGTGGAATTGATTACAAGATAATTAATGTGGATATGATGACAACATCATTAATGTGCAACTGATGACAATATCACTAAAGTGGAAATCATGACAAAATCACTATTGTGGAACTGATGACAAGATCATTAATGTGGAACTGTTGATAAGATCACTAATGTCGAACTGATGACAAGATTACTAATTTGGAACTGTTGATAAGATCAATAAT
Organism: Oreohelix idahoensis; assembly: GCA_024509875.1. Taxonomy (NCBI): domain Eukaryota; kingdom Metazoa; phylum Mollusca; class Gastropoda; order Stylommatophora; family Oreohelicidae; genus Oreohelix; species Oreohelix idahoensis. Next base: position 12,860 of record JAMPIV010010255.1, read on the forward strand.
GTCGAACTGATGACAAGGTACGCCTTGTTAACTTCTTTTCGATTAGACGCCAAAATCGCAATTTGTAAACTCAGGCTTATGCAGGACTGAAGACACAAATAAGATTTATAAGTTTCAGATCTAATATGGGACCCAAAGATGCAGCAATAGAGAATGCAGTCAGCGACCCATAGCTTGACTGCTTGCATCAGAGTCAGCGAACCAGAGCTGACTAAGACCCTACTCCACCTCCACGTGGTGGTCCTGGAAACAGTCTGCATCACTGCAGTCTGGCTGAGAGAGTAGGGATTGCAGAGGGAAGGCAAACCCGGTCCCAAAAACTGCCATGCTGAAGTCGGATGTGTCGACCGAAAGGTGCAGATGTCACAGCTCCGGGGTAAACAGACACAACGCAACCAACGTCCTTTTCAGGACGAACGAGGAAGAAGAAGAAGATCTAATATCAATAGTTGACTTTCTTTGTAGCTTATTCTTCCCTATAGCTTCAACATAACTGATCACTGCAGATAAATATAGTGAGCATGAAAGTACTCGTATGTGCCCATTACAATCTACAGTGACGATCTAATAATCTAGACGAAGGTGAAGTATATAACTATGAATTATTTCTTTATATCATCATAGAGAAAAACTTTGATTTGATTAACCATTAACTAATAGAAGTAATGGAAAAGATAGTCTTTCGCACATTTAGCTATGAGGCTCAGTGCAAAAAGCAATTACTAATAATGACAAAGAAAAGTTTTTAATAATTTTTTTTCTCGATAATTTACTAACTTCCTTTTCCTTTTACAAGTTCCTTAAGAACACTATATAAAATGAAATTCCACAGGTATTAATCCACATAGACATAAAATTATGGAACATGATGTGAACAAGCTAAGCTTGGGTAAAACTTTTTCACTTTTCTCCACGATGTTGGTAAAACCGTATTGACTTCTGGCGAACTTTTCGGTACGTTTCTGTTTTTTGCCAATATGTGACTATTCTGGGACTGTGTCATATAACTTCGCTCCTTCCTCCACTAATTAGTCGTCAATTTTTTTCCAGTGACGTCTGCATGCTCTCCTGCAATTTCAGTGACCGTCAATTGCTAAAAGTGGGTGGGATCTCGTAACCAATTCTTCGCCAGCTTGCTGTATTCCGATGACGAAGCAAACTGTGGTTTGGGATTGGCCGCTCGATACATAAATTTTCCACACCTTGTCACAATGTAATCGGTTTTTTTGTCTTTTGCGGCTCAAGGGAAGTCCCTATGTGTCGCATGCCTGCATGCCGAATTTTGTTACATTGTTGCCTGGCGCTCGGGCGGCTTCTTTTAATATATCTTTCATTGTTCCACCAAGTCGACCACATCTAGTTTCTAAGCCGCTCTAGAAAGTCTACCATCTTGTAAGAACCCTCCTATTCGTCTCGCGAGCCTTTTGTTTTCAATTGGTCGGACGGGCTTGCTATTGTGCCCAAAAGTGGCGGACTCACTTTTTTTAAACGGGGGATTAAAGTATCAAACGAATTCGTTCTATTGCCAATGTGGTTGTCTCCCACGCTAAACAGTAACTTGTTTAACGAACCAGGTGTGTTCCAAAAGATATGTCAGTTTTGGAAATATCAAAAGTGGCATTTGTGTTACACTTATATAAAAGCCGTGATTAAGAAAGATTACTTTAAAAATGATTAAAGAGCAAAAACGGGACGGAAATAAAATAAGAATGGTGATGAAAAAGGTAAAAGACGAAATAGATAGCAACAGTTTATCACAAAAGGGATGAAGAAGTCATGGAAAGACCTTGAGATGATGTCACGGGACAGGAAGACTTGGCAGTATTTTAACGGCCTATGCTCCTTATGCAGCTAAAAGGTGATGGTGACGATTTGTCCCTTTAGGAGATATCACCTCCATTTTTTTTGTTTACCCCGTTAAATGACGTCATAGTTCAGCGACAGCTTCATGTCCAGCTTTCCTGTGCTGTTTACTTTCTCCTTACTCAAGAACACTGTTTTATCGTTTTGAATGTTCTTCTGGCATACTTTTCGTTGTAAGAACAAAGCATCAATGAATTTCCTTCCTTAACATTAAAATCATTATCATCAAGTGCCTAGGTGAGCTGCGTTTGCGGTCTCTACTTCCTGCACAGTCTCTTCGTCTGCTTCTCTGTCGGTCGGTCGGTCGGTCGGTCGGTCGGTCGGTCGGTCGGTCGGTCTGTCTGTCTGTCTGTCTGTCTGTCTGTCTGTCTATCTATCTATCTATCTATCTATCTATCTATCTATCTATCTATCTATCTATCTATCTATCTATCTATCTATCTATCTATCTATCTGACTGCCTGCCTGCATGTCTGTCTGTCTGTCTCTATGCATGTCTGTCTGTCTACCTAAGTATCTACCTTCCAGTCTGTCTATTTACAGTCTATCTACATATCTTTCTGTAAGCATGTCTGTTTTATCTGCCTGTCTTTAGCCTGAATGTCTTTCAACATTTAACAATACTACCATAAAATTACAAATTTCGAAACAAACCTGTATATTTTATTGCATGTATAACATTTTGATACATATATAAATTATTTCCCGATCTCTGTGACTCGTAATTTATGTGACCCACAATAGGCTCAGATAATTCTCCGACCTTCCTCAAGAAAACAACTGCCGGTCTCTAGGGCCGGAATACTGATGCCCGATCAAATTGCACATTTGTGTATGGGGATTTGTCCCATGACTGTTCTAAATGTGAAATGCTTTTGATTCCCCGTGTTGTCGGGAAAGCTGCATCGTCTCATACGGAGTCCATCTATAAACCACAAGTATTATTTCCTTGACACGTCCAGCCGAAGACGATCACTTCGATGGCGCCGCTTCCAAGATTGCGGGAACTGCTGGAGCTTCTTCGGTGCCTTAAAGTCTTTGAGTAATGTTTTCTCTATTTATATAGCCCAACCCGAAGGTCATTGAAGATTGGTGATAGTACAAGTAGGTTCGGTGATTTATGAATAACTTGTACTTCTGGGGTCTGACCAACACACAAAGGTAAGTTTCTTTGTAGTTTATTATCATTAACACTCGACAACATCAAAATATCTAAAGGAAAAGATCAAAGAGTCATTTACATGCATATGAAATAAAGCAGAAAAACGTGCACCCTCCCCAAATGGAGAAAAGAACCCTAAAATTATTAACACAAAGGTTGAAGGTTAGCACTCTGTTACAGAATGAACAGCATTGGTACTTTATGAGACCCAGTAAAATAAACAAACGTTTAGACAAATCAGATATATGGATAGTTTTCCCGCAAACAAGAAAATACTAGCACACTCTTGCAAACAGTGGCCACTCTCACACTCTTACCTAATTGCCTGATATGGTAGGTCTGTAATAGCCCTTGGTAGTAGAATTACTCCATGAATATATTATTTAATTCACTTAATATTCTGTCACCCCAGTTGTCGCAGATCCAAATTGGCCCCAGTCCACCCCCCGAAATTAGCTCATGAGAATAAACGCCTAATATGGTTGCGTCTCCTATAAGTGTTATTACAAATAGTTTAAAAAAACTGAGAGAGTTCTTGAGGTTCACTCTTTAGCGGGAAAATTACTTCCAGTATTGGGAAAACATCTGATTGCTAGAACTTTGTTCACAGGCTGATGATGGTTCTTCTATCGGCCAACTTGTGGCTGGTAAATATATATATATATATATATATATATATATATATATATATATATATATATATATATATATATATATATATATATATATATATATATATATATATATATATGGGTTTTGTAAGCCCAGTTATTAAAAAAACAAATTTATTGTCCTCCTATACTCTCTGGCGCGTGCCCGTTCACAAATGAAATTGGTGACGCACAGCCAAGAAAAGGAAAAAATAACAAATCCTAAAAAGGAAAAAAAAAGACCGCTGGCCGCCCTTGTGATCAGGTCTGTAAAGAATACATAAAACATTTATATAAAAAAATATCAATTTCTATATCTACACACACAGACGGAGACAAGACGATCTCTTCTCCACTCCGTCAGTTCTGATTAAATTTAAAAGGCATACGGTGTTTCCTTATTCCTACCCGTCAACCAATTCCGCTGGCAGCTGAGTTCAGACGGTTCTGAGTTATGTTAACTCGCCCACCTCTGCTCGCCGGCATCAGCGTACAATGAAAATTATTATTTAATCTGTCCATACGCGCTGCCTAAACAATGATCGCCTGTCATTAAATAGTTATTAAATTGTCGGCATCTGTTTGCTTTGCCGTATATGATTAAAATATAGACACTACAACAAATATGCACAAATGAAATATAACATTGTAGTCTATCCTTCACTATCAGTTTATTGTCTTTACGGGTGGCGTGATTTAACATTTTAATAGAATATCTGGTATGAAATCGCAATACGTTATTTTATTTCACTCGTTTTACTAGCGAAAAAAATCTAAGTGAAGAACAAATGTTAAAAGTTATCTATTCTTAAAACATTAGCACTATTATCCTTTTTACCAGAAAATTCAGATATGAAAATGTCCACGAACACTAGAAAACCATATTCCAACAATAAAGACTGGTTCTAGGACTGCGCTATACTTTTCAAATTTCTGACTGGCAACTGATGATGCAGTTAAGGAAACAACAGTATATATACCATTAGGATTCTCTGATCTCTGAATGCGTTAATTTCGCGTTCCGGTGTTACACAGAATTCAGAAGCTAAGCGTATCAAGATAAAGGCTTTACGGTCAGTCGTCGTCGAGGTTTTCGACCGTCATCAAAAGACTGACTGTTCCCTAACGGGTTTCTCTGTAAGAATGCCCGCTTCTGAAGATCAAAGAGCCCAGGGGTTTCTAACTCCCCTGAGTACGAAACTTCAAAAGGGTCTGTGTTTTAGTCTTAACATATACGTGCCAGCCTGTCTGAGAACTATTATGATTGACAGATGCTCGCGTGAGGGAACGAGGTCAACACAGCCTGATTTGCTTTCCTGTTATGACTGACATGTCACGCAGTTTGTAAACATTAAGTTAGCTCGTGTTAAAACAAAGAGGGTGGGACAAAATGATACATTGCAGAAATAGACAGTGGGTATTGATACATGGTTTAGCTAGCAAATCAGAGGGCAGTTATAAGGTTGCAATAGGCTGTTGGATTACCGTAGACTCTTTTCCATTACACGTCACAGTACGTCCGGGCTTGAAGATGTGAAATCCATTCATATCTCATTTATGGAAACAGAGCTACTCTCATCCGTAGCTACCGAGTGATGGTTATCCTCACTTGCATCATTCTTCTTATTACTCCAATGTCGACTCATAAAACTGCACCTACATATTCTTTCTCTAGTATTTATTGTACTTTGAACGAGTTCCCGCATAACAAGAGAGCCCAACGCATAATTTTTGCGTTAAAATCCTTATTGGCTCCTAGGAATGCCAATGGAGCATGGTCAGTTTGTACTGTGAATGGAACTCCATATAAATATTCATGGTGTCTCCTGATTCCGTTCACTAGTGCCACAAATTCTCGCTCAACAGTCGAGTAATTTTTCTCAGCTGCGTTTAGCTTCCTGCTCCGGTAAGCCACTGAAAACAACAGATTAGGATGTTTGTCGTTTACCTGCAGCAATGCTGATCGTATTCTATTTCCGCTGGCGTCCACGCGCAAGACGAAAGGTTTCTTAAGGTCGGGTAACCTTAGAATGGGATATTTGGACAGCTGTTCCTTCAGAGTGACGTAAGCATTTTCGCACTCTGCGGTCCACACAACCTTATCGGTTTTCCTTTCCGCGTGAGGTCAGTGAGTGGCGCTGTAAGGCCATTGAAGTTTTAATAAACTTTTGTTAATATGCGCAAAGTGAAAGGAATGAACGAGTGTCTCTCTTTGTGTTTGGTCTCGTTGCTGCCCGTATTTTGTCGATGTTTTTCGCAACGGGCCACATACAACCTTGAGAAATGGTATGACCTAGGAAGTCAAGCTTTTCAAAGCCGATTAAACATTTGCTAGGTCGGGCGGTCAACCCGGCTTCCTTTAGTCTCCTGAGTGGCATAGCACCGTAGCAATATGTTCTTCGTAGTTATCCGTTGCAATAAGTATGTTGTCCATGAAATTGTGAATATTTGGACTTTGCAAGGGTTCCAAAAGCTTCCTCGTCATTCTGGTGAAGACTCCTGGTGCATTGTGTAAACCAAAAGGCATAACATTAAAAGTATAATGTCCTTTGCTGGTGCTAAAGGCTAACAGGGGTTTAATTTCCTCCTTGACTAATATTTAGTAATAACCTTTATTCAGGTCAATCTTGGAGAAAATTGTTGCCTTGCTTAGCTTGGTAAACAGTTCTCAGGGGCTTGGGAGTGGTTCGGGCTGAAATTCTGTTACCGTGCTGAGTAATCGATAGTCGATACACAGCCGAACTTCCTTATTCGGTTTCTGTAACAGTACTACGCTTGAGCTATAAGGAGATGTGGACTCGCTAATAATCCCAGCTTGTAGTAGTTTGTCTATTTCTCCACGTAAGGTGTTTGCTTTCGCATACGGGATCGGATAAACTCTGGTTCTTACAGGCGTCTCGTTTATCAGCTTCATATCAAACTCTACGAGATGTGAAAGACCAGGTATGTCCGTTAAGACTGCTGAATACTGTTTCAATAGCGCCTTTGTTTCTGTTTGTTGAGCTTCCGAGAGAGTGTCGCCGAATTTAAGATCCTTATATGACTCCGTTTGTTGCAGTGGATATTCCATACAACTTTCGTCATCTCCGTCATCCTCGGTTGCTATAGTGACTGCCAAAAGATGATCGAGGGAAGAGACCCGTCTTTCCAAGTATTTCTTTAACAGATTTACATGGTAGACCTTTTCCTTACCTTTAATAGAGTTCTTGTAGTTGGTTCTAGAGATCTTTTTAATGACGGTAAACGCGACTTACCATCCGATACGCAGTTTGTTGGTTCCGGTAGGGAGTAACAACAAATCTTTATCTCCTGGCTCCAGTTCTCTCTCCTTAACTGCTTTGTTGTATCTTTTAGCGTGCTTCAGGCGTGCGCGCTTAAGGTTGGTTGCTGCTAGGTCCCATCCTAGTTTTAGCCGTTCCTTTAACTCATATACATACCTAAATGCTGAGACAACTGTCTCATCGGCATTCTGGTCTGTTAGTGACCTAAATCCGCTGTCAAAAAGACCCTGCAAGTACGTTCCGTTCAATATAAACATACCTCGCATAGAAAGCCTCTCACAGTCAGGTTGAGAATCACTGACCTTGCTATTTTGCGGTAAGGCTGTTTGCAAACACGCAATCCGCTTGGCACTGGTTTGTTGGTCCCGATCAGATTTACCTGGCGAAGGGGTTTTCCCTTTTTCATATCCTTTCTGGCTGTGCCACGAGGAACGTTTAGGGTCATCACGGGTTTCGGTAGGGTATCTGGGTTTATAGAATTTCGATTTATTTCGGGTAGTGGTAGTTTCTCTTGGGTTTTGGTTGGAAAATTGCTGGGGAGAATGCTCTAGATTATTGTTCCGAGAAGGCACAGTGGGCAGTTTTCTTAGCGTTTAGGAGCCTTGGTGCAGCTCCCGTTCGGTTAGAATAAGTTCTTCTTAACCTTCAAAAGTGCAAGGGAGTTCTGACAGCTCCACACACTTTGTCAAATATGCCTTTGGACGAGAAGAGAACTGAGCGTACGTCTCGGCTCCCTCCTTTCTGCTGTTTCGGAAAAGTTGTAAAAACTTGCGAGTGTTCATTTCGAAGCGTTCAAGTAACCCTTTCTTAAGCATGTCGTAATTGTCTTGACTGCTGCTTCCAAGTTTCACATACACATCGTACGCATTGCCTTGAGGGCCTGTGATAGCTTCTAGCACCATCGCGAACTGTCTAAACCGTACAGGGTTACCATTCTCTCAAATTTGTCTAGATAGCTATCAATTTTCTCATCGGGGCTTGGGAAGGTTTCTAGGGCAAAAGACATAGCAGGTAATTGGGAAGACTGGCTATTTGAGTAGTAAGCTGAGGATGATTGAGATGATGAAGACTCTCCGATGCTGGAGCTAGACGCTGCACCACGACTTTGGACCTCTAAAGTCTTAAGCGCCAAATCATGCTGACGTCTTTTGTCGTTCTTTCTTTCCTCGTGTTGTCTCTCCTTCTCACGTTTCTTCTCCCTGCGAGTGTCCATTTCCGCCTCAATTTTTTTATTTTCAAATTGCCGCTCTTCTTTCTCTTTCTCCATAGCTTCTTTCTCTTTCTCCCTAGCTTCTGCTTCCTTCTTCTCTGCCTCATAGTTGGCTAGTTCGTCGTTCACAAAAGCTAGAAACTCGTCTCCTTATAATCCGGTTTCTTTTGCTTCCTCCCTTAGCATTGCCCTAAGCTTTGCTCGCTCCGCCATGGCAAATATACTTGACTGCGAAGTACCCGAGAAAGAAAGAAGAAAAGGATACACTGCTCCCTAACCAATTAAGAGAATACAAAAAATTATTTTTACTGTTCCCTTCTCCCTGTTTCTCAGTTGTTTAATCTATCGCTGCTGTTAACTGGCAAAAGGCTCCTAAATCAGTCGACTTATCCATAGGGATGGTAGATTAGCCTAAAAAACCTTAAATCTACCATTACTAAATGTGGAAAAAAATGTTTAATTTAGAAGACAAAACAAAATTTCTCCTATTTTCTCCACAACGCTCACCACCACCTGCAGTCAGTATGGAAAATATGGGAAGGCGATTAACTTGGCAACTGCCCAATGCACTTCCTTCGCGGGGCTCACGCTCCACTGCTCTAACAAAATTGTGATTGTTAAACAATCACGCGTACCAGCGGTCTTTTTGTACAACAATTATTATATATCATACCACCAACAAAAATCAACATCAAAATCCAACTAATAGTAACGTATAAGATGCTGTGGACAGAAAACAAATTATGTCTCTATTTAGTGTGGTCAGAATCCAGGAAATGTAAGAACGTTGCCTAGGGGATAAATTATTTTTCTTTCTATTAAACCAACAGGACGTACAACACACTCTAGCTAGAGTTAGACTAAGATTCTATAACAGACGATAGTCATCTGTCTGGACTCAGACTAAGGTTACGTCACGGACGAGCGCACATTCTGTCGTAGGAACCCGTTACACACCCATTGATGCATATTGGGAATATGGTGTTAGGCCCATATTATCTTGACCGTCGGCACACTAGGGGTGATGTATTCGGCATCAAGCTGGCCGCCTTAACCTTCCCAGAGTGGCTCTGGTACCCATTTGGGGCTGGGTCGACCCAGGAGCCGTTTGTGGCCTAAAAAAATCCCGCCTCATCTGGTGATTTGTGATGAGAGGTTTTGATGGTATTAAAATTAAAGGTTAACAAGGTGAGGTCAAGCTATGTAAGTACCCTGAATCAGAAAGATGATGAAGTATTTCTCAGGGGTCCCTATCCGCTACCTCTTGAGATCTCACCCTGGGTATTATTTATCTCTGTAGTGTTATGTATATGGCAAGTGTCTAGGGTATGTATGTATTTAATGTGAGGAATGATCAATTACAAACAGAACTTTAATTCAACAAAATGGAAATAAGTAAGACTGGTGGGTACGTTTTTGGTATATGTATAGGGGTATAAATATACAATTTATTGTCCTGAACCTCGATCTTTTGGAACAGGACTATTCAAAATCATAAAATATTTATTTACAGGTTTTAAATAAATAAGATGGAACTCTGTCCATGCAGGGTAACAAAAATGAAAGTGTCACTAGAATGGGTACCCCACTGTCTGATGTTCACTGCTTGATAGTATAATAGTCAATATTGGAGGGTTTGTTGTTTTAATCATCCCCCAGGAAAGTCTTTTTGTTGTGGTGGTTAAAATTGAGTAGAACTGCCATGTGCCTGTGTGGTGGCACTTATCTGTAAGCCTGTCTGATGCTGTAGGCTCCAGACTCTGTAAATGGTCAATCAAATGGTGCTGCTTGTGGATGAAGAACTGGCATGTATCTCAAGGTATATGATGAGCCTTTACTGTCACAAATTCTGTCTTCTCCAGGTTTGTCTTCAACACTTTGGTTACAGGTAATACAACCCTGAAATAGGAACGAAGGTTTCCTCCCATTTATATCCTGTCTATAACATCTCCACAACTATCAATAGTAAGCTTACCTGGGGTCAGCCATGTGTGCTGACCATATGCACCAAACCCTATATTTTCTTAACTACTGTCAGTCCTGTGTTTTCATTCTTTTTTTCATATGGCATGAAAGCCAATATTTTTTAGCATTGCTTGTCTTCCACAAAATCAGCAGGGGTGTACAGATATCTTCTTGTGACTTGTTAATGACTTCTTTCAAACATTCTATGTGTAGTGTCACATGTTATTTGAACATGGTGTCACTTCAGAAACCACTACCAATTTATTTTCTCCTGGACTTACAGTCGCAAAATTTTATGGCAAACTTACAAATACATTTATTTTCACTTCCCAAATGGCAATATCAATTTTATTACCACGGCTCTATGGCACAACATTTGTAAGGCCAATAGCAACACATTTTCTACACATTTCACTCCGAAAAAAGACTGCATTCCTACCTAGGTAATCGTAACCTGAACTATTTCCCAAGTAGCAGTATCGAAATACACTGTATCGGCATACACCTAGAGCCTGATACTTGCTAATGAAATATACAAATAAAAGCATCTCTCTTACCTCAAGTAAAGAATTAATAACATGCACAAAGTTGACTAGCAGTAAATGGGTTCTCTAACTGCTTTTAATGTCCAGACGGCAAAAAGCTTGGTCACAAGGCTTTTCCCGCTGATCTCAACTTGCGATGGCTTTCAAATTCAAATGGCCTGATCTTACAAGGAGTTGTTAATTTTATTACCCTACCCTCTGACCAATCAAAAAGCGAGTCAAAATTTTTAACTATTTTGGGACTATAAACTTTGAGCAATCGTAAATGTGTTCGTTCGTCTGTTTATCTTTGTTTATTTTATATCTCCGTTATTTATGGACCGATTTCCAATATTAAAAGTGATAATTACCCGGTCAACTGACCTCTATCGTTCTATCTAATTTTCCTTTGGTTAATCCTTAACAGTTTCATCTGGGTAACTTTTTTGTAATTAATCGTAGTTCTAACCTGACTAAAATATTAGTAAATTAAATTTTTCTAAGTCAAGATAATTTTATTAAGTGGGAATCTTCAGGTTACTATATTTATCAATATCAGCGCTATAATTCAAGATATCTCTTTTATTCCAAGTCCCTGTAGTTATTGAGAAATAAATTCTTTAATTTTTGACAAAAACACAAAATCGGCATTTTGCCCACTACAACCAAGATTTTTGGTCTCTACCCAAAAACGAGGTAACAATTTGATTGGTTGTTAATTTTTTACTTCGTCCTTCGACAAATATTAGGGTGGGTGTGTGTGTGTATGGGGGTAGTAACTTTAACCTAGTGATAGTAAAAAAATTCAAATTCTTTAGTTAAATTTTTAGCGGCAAATGGACTTTTTCCCTCAGACAAATTTCAAATATAGTTATTTATAGACTGTAAGAATGCGTTACTTAGGTTATTAAGCGGGAACTTAATTGAGCGTGAGGGTGAGGTACACAGATCCATTTCACTACAGGATCGAACCATCCAGCCTATCCGTACCACTGTACTTTTAGTGCCAAACTTTTAGACAAATCAGATATATGGATAGTTTTCCCGCAAACAAGAAAATACTCGCACTCTCTTACAAACAGTGGCCACTCTCACTCTTACCTAATTGCCTGATATGGTAGGTCTTTAATAGCCCTTGGTAGTAGAATTAATCCATGAATATATTATTTAATTCACTTAATATTCTGTCACCCCAGTTGTCGCTGATCCAAATTGGCCCCAGTCCATCCCCCAAAATTAGTTCATGAGGTGAACGCCTAATAAGGTTGCGTCTCCTATAAGTGTTATTACAAATAGTTTTAAAAAAAACTGAGAGTTCTTAAGGTTCACTCTTTAGCGGGAATAATACTTCCAGTATTGGGAGCCGTGGTAGCATATTGGTTAGTTTACTTGCTTCCTAGCTCAGTGGTCTATGGTTGGATCCCCAGATGAGGTGGGATTTTATTAGGCCTCAAACGGCTCCTGGGTCGACCCAGCCCCAAATGCGTACCAGAGCAACTCTGGAAAGGTTAAGGCGGCCGGCGTGATGCTGACCACATCACTCCTAGTGTGCCGACGGTCGAGAAAATATGGGCCTAACACCATATTCCAATATGCCTCAATAGGGCGTGTAACGGGATCCTTTACCTTTTTTTTAATTGGGAAAACATCTGGTTGCTATAACTTTGTACATAGGCTGATAATGGTTCTTCTATCGGCCAACTTGTGGCTAGTATAGTTACTTTATTTCACTCGTTTAACTAGCGAAAAAAATCTAAGTGAAGAACAAACATTAGCACTATTATCTTTTTACCAGAAAATTCAGAAATGAAAATGTCCACGAACACTAGAAAACCATATTCCAACAATAAAGACTGGTTCTAGGACTGCGCTAGACTATTCAAAATTCTGACTGACAACTGATGATGGGGTTAAGAAAACAACAGTATATATACCATTAGGATTCTCTGATCTCTGAATGCGTTAATTTCGCGTTCTGGTGTTACCCAGAATTCAGAAGCTAAGCGTATCAAGATAAAGGCTTTACGGTCGGTCTTCGTCGAGGTATTCGACCGTCATCAAAAGACTGACTGTTCCCTAACGGGTTTCTCTGTAAGAATGCCCGCTTCTGAAGATCAAAGAGCCCAGGGGTTTCTAACTCCCCTGAATAAGAAACGTCAAAAGGGTCTGTGTTTTAGTCTTCCCCACGTGCCAGCCTGTCTGAGAACTATTATGATTGACAGATGCTCGCGTGAGGGAACGAGGTAAACACAGCCTGATTTGCTTTCCTGTTATGACTGACAGGTCACGCAGTTTGTAAACATTGCGTTAGCTCGTGTTAAAACAAAGAGGGTGGGACAAAATGATACGTTGCAGAAATAGACAGTGGGTATTGATACATGGTTTAGCTAGCAAATCAGAGGGCAGTTATAAGGTTGCAATAGGCTGTCGGATTACTGTAGACTCTTTTTCCATTACACGTCACAAGGGGCTGGTGGAGAAGACCACGCATATGCCAGTGGAGTAGGTTGGCTTTGTATTGGGCACACATTGAGGAGACCTGCTAGGGACCAGTTAATGGCGGAGCAGTACGATAATTTTTTCTGGAGCCCCAGCGATAAAAGAAATGAGGCTAGACATGCGTGCACATGAAGGAGATGACATATCTAGGGGATCTTGAGCGGATATCATAGAACGGCAAAGCTGGGCGTGAATATATAAGTAGCCAATCCTACAGAGGGAGCAGAAGGGTCATAAATAAAACACATAAAACTGACTTGTTTCGCTGTGAATATTTTGTCATGGAATCTATTAATTATACATTGGATGATAAACCAACAAAATGTTTTGAACAAGAAATGTTTGTATTTAAAGTCATTAAACTCTGCAGTAGCCTATCTAAATTAAAATAAAAACTAGTCATAGCAAATACTGCTTTAGGGGAGTGAAGTGTTAGAGATTTCGCTATACTAAACCCAGCAGAGTCAGGCACTCAATTTCAGCTGACGAGCTTACCACTCTGCCATCTAGGAGAAGGTAAAACTCTGATTTCAAACCTCTGCTACCGTGCGGGAATATCCGTTTACGGGAAAAGCTTCGGGGGTAAACCCTGAGGATAAATCCGGATTTGGAGTCCATAAAGCAGTCTAATGTTGATTCGACATTATTCTAGCAACTCCTGCGTCCTGGCGGGTACCAAACTGTTTCGGTTACTGTCGTTCCTTTGGATCTACTAGATACATGGAGAAAGGGAACATGTTGCATAGGCAACAGCTTGATCTCCACCGAACTGTGCCCAAGCTCGCGCCCTGGAGAGGATACACAAGCTTCACCCTATTGTGTCGACACAACACGGGAAGTAGTTTTAGCAGCTGAGGGTTATCACCTTGTGATGAATTTACCATGATACAACGTTAAAATATCTCCAAATTTAATGATAAAATGTAGGGTTAAAAATAATGCGTAAGATACTAGGAGACATGCTCGCCCATGCCAGCCTTTCCCACCGCCATTTAAAACTAACGAGTTAGACGTGCAGACGAAACGTTTACCCTTTGTAGACGGGAGAGAAACGGAGAACACACAAAAGGAAAAATATGACTGAACACGTGTTTGAATATCGCAAGGCTAAAAGACGCAATTGGTAGTAAAAGAAAAAAATTCACGTCACTAGTTGACACAAGGTAAGGAAGTGGACAAAAAACGACTTTAGCTCTTGTCAGAAACAGTCATTTCTTGGACTTTTACGATACTTGATTGTTATTTGAATTCAGCGGCAAACGCCGTGGAAAAGGTTCTCGAACAAATTTAAAAAAAAACAACTAACCTTGAAAAAGTAACTTTTGCTTAATAATAATGTTAGGAATATAAAACCTAGCTAGTTTGATAGCCCGTCTTGAGCAGCGAAATAATATACTTTAAATTATACAGACGGATAAATAATAAGGAAGATATTGACAAAAGACTGTGTTGTTCATATCAGACGAGCGACTGCACTGTTAAACAATGTCACTAAAGTTTCAAAAATTTTGGCCTTGAGACACGCTAGTGCAAAATCGAGCTGGAATTAAAGAGAGGGGAAATGGTGGAGAATTGTGGCTAAAAATAACTTCGGAGGCAGAAGGGTGTAGGGTATTGCATGGCGTTGGTCCAAGAACCAAGCGTGTTTTTTTATGAAAAAACAAGTAGAGACAGACGGACCAACAGACAGTAGTACATACTTGACTGAGAGCTGACTGAAATTTGACTTTTGGTTGTAGATTTGAAAGTTAGGGGGGGAGTCGGTGATTGGATGAATGAAATCATATTGGCAGGACAGAGATGCGCATTTTTGCCATTCGTTACAAGACTGTCCAGAGAGACACAGTGGTTTAGTACCTGTGGTGTTGTTTCCAGAAGATAATACATAATTTTAGTGGGACGCCATCATATAGCCAGCAGCTCAGCTGAGTTTTGCTAGCATTTAACTGTGTTCTCAATTCTGAATTCTGGTAAGAATGAAAGATTTCTTTTGTACATTTTAATATTTCGAGTGATTGATACTGCCATATCATATAAAATGATTACGACAAGTAAGTGCTCGCTCTAGATCCCCAGCCCAAGTTCAGGGTCTAGAGACAAACCAAATATATGGACGCCTACTAAAACTATGGATGGCGGATCTATTGTTGAGATCAGTGGAACATATCACCTATCTTTTTGAATAGAAGGAAGCTATTGAACATATCTCAGATGCAATGTAGTCTTGGGGAACTAGTACTATATGAAAACAACTGGGTAAGATGTGCTGTGTGGTCAGAGAGATCTGACCCAGTCTGTGTGGTGTTGTTGTGTAGTGTTGTGTGCAGAAGTGGCTCAGTAGGTAGAGTTCTGACACATGCCACAAAACTTTTATTTCAGAATTGTGAGTTTCTGTTTGGCACCGAAGAGGTGCCAAATGCTGTTGTGAAATACACAAGCGTGGACCAGTGCAGTCTATCATTGTGTCAGAGCAGCCGAAGATTGTACTCCAGCACGGAGAGGAAGGGCCACCAGACTCTTGTACAAGATCGACGCAGTCGAGTTACGTGAGGATCTGGCCTGCTGGAAATTCACCAACGAATTTATCAACTAATTTATCAACTAATCCACCAACTAATTCACCATCTAATAAAGACATACCATTGTGGGAAAATAAACCATGTATTCATCCCATAAGTCAATGGACAATGTTTGGTAGTCATAGACTGGGCGTGATGATACCACCCCAACAGTACATTCAGTAATAGTTCTCCTGGGACAATCTAATATAATTAATATTAACCAGACTTATAACATACCTTTGTAATCACATTCCATTTATTATGTCATATAATTATGCATTCCATTTATAACTCCATAATATTTCATATGTTCTGACCAACAAACATTCGGTTCAGAACAAATAAATTTAACAAAAGATTTAATATTTTACACTAAAACAGCCTGAGTTAGTTCAGTGTGTTGTAAATTTTATTATTATTATTAGACTTATTAAATATCTGTGTGTGTGTGAGTAATCTACTACAACACATTACATTTCAGTACCCTAGACGTTTAACGTAGCTACATTTATTAGTAAAAAAGATATGTTTGAGGTCGTAAGTGGTAGTAAGAAGGGCCTTCTGTAATTCGCATCAACATTTATCTCAGGAGCCTTCACAGCTGACCTCATTCATTACACTAGGTAACATCTCAACCATACAATACCATCAAAATCCACTACAAATAATAGGACGCTCCTCCGTGATTTGAATTTTTTTCTATTTGGATACTTGTCTGAGATAGGAATCTATATACTACAAATATTAGGGTCTTGTCCAGGTATATTTAGTTAATCATAAATATTAGAATCTCCTGGTGGGAGAATTAAACCAGTGGGGACAGATTGTCAAAATTTAAAAGTGTCCCTTAAAGTATAAAAGTGGAAAATCAAAGTTGGTGAATCTTCACAGCCAGTTAGTTAATTAATTAATTAATTAGAATTACCTGTCTTTAGATAAGTAGAATTACCTGTCATTAAGTAAGTAGATTTACCCTGGTCAGTGTTATTTTGTATGATGGCTGACCTGGCAAAGTTCAGATCAGCTGCTGTGCTAACGGCGAAGGAAATGGGAATGGAAGGTCAGGTTTTAATTCAGTATGTAACTGCTGAATGTGACAAGTATATTGAAAGGGAAGATAGGAGGTTAGCTGAAGAGAAGAGGTTACAAATTGAGGCTGATAAAGAACTTAAGAGGCTGCAGATTGAGGCTGACAAAGAGGCAAAAGCATTAGAGGCAGAAGAAAAAAGATTGACTGCCGAAAGGGAGGCAGAAGATAAAAGATTGACTGCCGAAAGGGAGGTAGAAGATAAGAGAACGGAAGCAGAAGAAAAAAGGTTGACTGCCGAAAGGGAGGCAGAAGATAGAAGGTTACAAAGGGAGCACGAATTACGACTAAGGGAGCTGGAGTTACAAGGCCATGCTCCTGAAAATGGTGCCAGCCCTTTTGCCTCAGATGCTACGCCCAGTCAGGGAGTCTCAAACTCAGCTATGGGGTTTCACTTAGACCATTTTGTTGAGAAAGACGATGACATCGAGGGGTACCTCAGTCGTTTTGAATTATTAGCTACTACATATGGGTTAGAGAGAGAGAGGTGGAGTTTAAAGTTATCACAGGGATTGAGAGGTACTTCTTATGAAGTCTTCGCAAAAAATGAACAGAGAAGACCAAGACAATTATGACATGCTAAAGCAGGCTTTGTTATTAAGATACGAAAAAATGGTGAATTTTACCGTAAGAAATTTAGAAATGCCAAACTGTTGTTTGGGGAGACATACCACCAATTCTCTGCCAGACTGGAAACCTATTTGGAGAAATGGACTGCTCTGGGGAAGACCCAAGATCTTAAAGAAATGATCATGATAGAGCAATTAAGAGAGTCCATGGCTCCAGACTTGAGAAAATTTCTCATGGAACAAGGTGCAGAGAGGTTGGGGGAGGTTTTAAATGTCGCTGAGAGGTATCAGGCAGCCCAGGCAGAGGTAAGTGGCTCTAAAAAGAAGCACATAGAAAATTTTAAAGCTCCACAGCAATTTAATAAATTTGATAACCGAGAACAGGGTAAAAAAGGCAGGACAAACTTTGATAGGCCAAGAAATGACTATCGTGACAGAAACTCACAGTTCAATGACCAAAAATATAATGAAAGAAAACCGTTAAACCAAGGAAAAAGATAGTGCAAATGGTGTAAGAAAGACAACCATAACACCGAATTTTGTAGAAGGAAACCTTCAAACATTGCTGCAATGAAGTCGGGGACTCAAAGATTAAAGGTTAATCCTAATGGACAGCAGGAACCTTATCACCCCCCAGTTTGTGAGGATGTTATTTGTAATGGGGTCACCATAAGGTGCCTTTAGGATACAGGTTTGGATTATGATTCAGTTGTGAAGTCTAGCCTAGTGGACCCAAGTCAGTATACCACAGAAACAGTGGAAATACAAGGGGCGACTAAGGACATACCACTCATGACACTTCCCATCGCAAGGATAACGGTGAAAACTCGCTATGTGGAAGGAGAAATCAGAGCAGCAGTGATAGATGAACCAATCTTCCCTCTGATATTGGGGTGTAGGTACGTCTTCTTTGGGAATCCCGAGAGACCTGTGATCATGGCGACAGTGCAGACCAGGTCACAGAAAAAGGAGGAAGAAGGTGAACCTATAAATGCTCATCCGGAGGAGATGAGGAAGGCGCAGGCTGAGGATAGGACACTCAAGCCATGTTTTAAAAAATTGCCCAAATGCCACACACCTCCAAGCAAGGGAGAATATTTTATGAAGGACAGATTGCTATACAGGAAGACAGGAACTAGATCCACTGGTCACGGACAGTTGGTTCTTCCCAAGGTATATAGGGCAAATTTAATAAGGAGCTTACATGTTGGAAAAGATGGTGACCATGAGAAAGTCGGTACTATCTGCCAAAAAGTTGCTCGAAAATACTATTGGCCCGACATAAAAGTCGATATTGAAAACTTTGTAGAAGCATGTGGCGTATTTCATGAGGGAACACCCACAAAGGGAAAATATGTGCAGGACCTAGAAACGCCACGGGGCAAACTTAGGCCTGGAAGGAAAAATAATTATACTCAGGTAGACAAAGTGCAATGGGAGCCCCCTTTTCACACCCAGTCTTCACTTGAATGGATTAACATAGCCACTATGCGACGAGTACAAAGAAGAAATTTAACCCAGAATAAACTGACAATCCCTCGGTCAGAGTTATATAAACTGGATGAAACTAAAAGAGAGCGAAGATCTCTCACAAGCAATCTAAAGTGGGGAGATAAACCCAAGAAAAAAATTGGTAGTGGTCGATTTGTGAGTGATGATTCTAGGAAGAAAAGTCCTCATAATAAAGCTTCCAATGGAAGGGACCCGACGGGTTCCATGAAAAATAAGTATGAAAATTTAAAGGTCCAGATGTAGCTTTATTAAGGACCTGGACAGATGAGAAGGCAGAAGAGACTGTTACCTCATCGTATCAATATGTGAACGAACTGACCACTCGTCTGAAAGCTGGATGGAAACTAGCAAATGATAATTTGAGACAAGCCAGGAAGAAACATGCAGCATATTTTAATAGGAAGGTAAAGGACAGAGAACTAGCTGTGGGAGAGAAGGTGCTTCTTCTACTACCCGGCAGCCAGAATAAATTACAAATTGGTTGGCAAGGTCCATATACGGTTCTAGAGAAGGTGTCTAGAACAAACTATAAAATTGACAAAAAGGGGAAGGAGAAAGTTTATCATGTAAACCTGTTAAAGAAGTATCTGGACAGACCACTCCAGGAAAGCACCCCCTTACTGACCTTAGCTATCGCAACTCAAATGCAAAAGGAACCACTCACCTCACATGAATACCCATTACATCCTTGTGAAACAGCGGCACAAGTAAAAGTCAGTAAGCACCTGACTAAAAATCAGAGGGAGAGAGTTCAACAGGTTCTAGAGGAACATACAGATGTATTAACAGATAAACCAGGACATACAAATTTGCTACAGTATGACATGAAACTGGTAGACTCAAACCCAATCTGTATGAGAGCCTATTCTATTCCGTTCGCGAAGGAGAAGGCATTGAAAGAAGAAATAGATTATTTGTTGAAGGAGGGGATTATTTCACACAGTGAATCATCTTTTAGCTCCAGTGTAGTTTTGTTGAGGAAACCGTCTGGGGAACACAGACTGTGCATAGATTACAGGAAACTAAATGCTGTCACAGAAGGACAAGTGGATCCATTACCAGACACAAAACAGTTATTTGCAAGATTAAACAAGGCAAAATACTTTTCAAAGGTGGATCTTAGTAAAGGCTATTACCAGATTCCAGTGAAGCCTGAAGTGAGACCTTATTTAGCGTTTAGCACCTCGGAAGGACATTATGAATTCAATATGCTACCATTCGGATTGAAAAATGCTCCGAGTGTATTTTCAAGGATGATGCGCAAATTGTTGGATCCCTTGAATAACCCATGTATCACGAATTTCATGGATGATATACTCGTCACCACAGAGACATTTGAAGAACACATTAACTCTCTGAAAATGTTATTTGATAGGCTTAGTGAGGCGAACTTAACTGCTAGGCCAACAAAATGTTGTATTGGATGCAAAGAGTTGGAATTCTTGGGACACACTGTATATCAGGGTAACATGACCCCTGACCCCAAGAACTTGAAAAAACTGCAGAGAGCACCTAGACCACAAACAAAAAAGGACGTGCGATCATTCGTGTCGTTATGTGGATTTTACCAAAAATATATCAAAAATTTTAACTCTATTTGTGCTCCTCTGACTGATCTGACTCGCAAGGGACTTCCAGATAAAATTGTTTGGACTGCGCAATGTGAATTAGCTTTTCAAGTGTTAAAGGATAAACTCACTAGCAAGCCTATTCTCAAATTGCCTGATTTGACACAGGACTTTGTGGTGAGAACAGATGCAAGTAATGTAGGCCTCGGGGCGGCTTTGTTGCAAACGTCATCTTCACCCGATGGGGAACTGAACCAAGTCGCTTATGCAAGCCGCAAATTGAATAAAGCGGACCAAGGATATTCTACAAGCGAAAAAGAATGTTTAGCGTTAATCTGGGCGATAAAAAAGTTTCAAATCTATCTGTATGGTAGGACTTTTGTGGTCCAGACGGATCATCAGCCCCTGGTATTCTTGTCTCAGGCTAAGCATGAAAACGCAAGATTGTTGAGGTGGTCTTTATTATTGCAACCTTATCAGTTTATTATCGAATACATCCCAGGGTCATTGAATGTCGGTGCAGATTTCCTCAGTCGGCACCCCTGTGATCAAGATTAGGGTAGTGGCAGGCGTGAGGAGTAATTTTATCTATGTGTATCACTGGTTTTGGAACTTGCCGTAGTGCATGTTCTCAGGTGGGGAGATGTGTGATGAATTTACCATGATACAACGTTAAAATATCTCCAAATTTAACGATAAAATGTAGGGTTAAAAATAATGCGTAAGATACTAGGAGACATGCTCGCCCATGCCAGCCTTTCCCACCGCCATTTAAAACTAACGAGTTAGACGTGCAGACGAAACTTTTACCCTTTGTAGACGGGAGAGAAACGGAGAACACACAAAAGGAAAAATATGACTGAACACGTGTTTGAATATCGCAAGGCTAAAAGACGCAATTGGTAGTAAAAGAAAAAAATTCACGTCACTAGTTGACACAAGGTAAGGAAGTGGACAAAAAACGACTTTGGCTCTTGTCAGAAACAGTCATTTCTTGGACTTTTATGATACTTGATTGTTATTTGAATTCAGCGGCAAACGCCGTGGAGAAGGTTCTCGGAACAAATTTCAAAAAAACAACTAACCTTGAAAAAGTAACTTTTTCTTAACTCTTTCAGTCCCAAGCAAAAAAGTGGGTTTGGCCCAAACAAAAATGGCCATACCAGTATGTTGTTATTGTTTTCATTGGAAATACTTTTTTAAAATGTTCATATTCATAAATAACAAAAGTCCATAATGGATGGCTATACTTTAAGAAAATAGTGTTTTTGAGTTGTCAAAATTTGAAAACAGACCTAGAAAGGATCAAGAAATACGAAAGCCAGTATACTGTTGATTGGACCAAATAGGTCTAGCGGGAAGTACAGTATACTGGCTCTTGGGGGTTAAAGAGTTAATAATAATGTTAAGAATATAAAACCTAGCTAGTTTGATAGCCCGTCATGAGCAGCGAAATAATATACTTTAAATTATACAGACGGATAGATAATAAGGAAGATATTGACAAAAGACTGTGTTGTTCATATCAGACGAGCGACTGCACTGTTAAACAATGTCACTAAAGTTTCAAAAATTTTGGCCTTGAGACACGCTAGTGCAAAATCGAGCTGGAATTAAAGAGAGGGGAAATGGTGGTGAATTGTGGCTAAAAATAACTTTGGAGGCAGAAGGGTGTAGGGTATTTTTTGTTGGTCCAAGAACCAAGCGTGTTTTTTTATGAAAAAACAAGTAGAGACAGACGGACCAACAGACAGTAGTACATACTTGACTGAGAGCTGACTGAAATTTGACTTTTGGTTGTAGATTTGAAAGTTAGGGGGGAGTCGGTGATTGGATGAATGAAATCATATTGGCAGGACAGAGATGCGCATTTTTGCCATTCGTTACAAGACTGTCCAGAGAGACACGGTGGTTTGGTACCTGTGGTGTTGTTTCCAGAAGATAATACATAATTTTAGTGGGACGCCATCATATAGCCAGCAGCTCAGCTAAGTTTTGCTAGCATTTAACTGTGTTCTCAATTCTGAATTCTGGTAAGAATGAAAGATTTCTTTTGTACATTTTAATATTTCGAGTGATTGATACTGCCATATCATATAAAATGATTACGACAAGTAAGTGCTCGCTCTAGATCCCCAGCCCAAGTTCAGGGTCTAGAGACAAACCAAATATATGGACGCCTACTAAAACTATGGACGGCGGATCTATTGTAGAGATCAGTGGAACATATCACCTATCTTATTGAATAGAAGGAAGCTATTGAACATATCTCAGATGCAATGTAGTCTTGGGGAACTAGTACTATATGAAAACAACTGGGTAAGATGTGCTGTGTGGTCAGAGAGATCTGACCCAGTCTGTGTGGTGTTGTTGTGTAGTGTTGTGTGCAGAAGTGGCTCAGTAGGTAGAGTTCTGACACATGCCACAAAACTTTTATTTCAGAATTGTGAGTTTCGGTTTGGCACCGAAGAGGTGCCAAATGCTGTTGTGAAATACACAAGCGTGGACCAGTGCAGTCTATCATTGTGTCAGAGCAGCCGAAGATTGTACTCCAGCACGGAGAGGAAGGTCCACCAGACTCTTGTACAAGATCGACGCGGTCGAGTTACGTGAGGATCTGGCCTGCTGGAAATTCACCAACGAATTTATCAACTAATTTATCAACTAATCCACCAACTAATTCACCATCTAATAAAGACATACCATTGTGGGAAAATAAACCATGTATTCATCCCTTAAGTCAATGGACAATGTTTGGTAGTCATAGACTGGGCGTGATGATACCACCCCAACAGTACATTCAGTAATAGTTCTCCAGGGACAATCTAATATAATTAATATTAACCAGACTTATAACATACCTTTGTAATCACATTCCATTTATTATGTCATATAATTATGCATTCCATTTATAACTCCATAATATTTCATATGTTCTGACCAACAAACATTCGGTTCAGAACAAATAAATTTAACAAAAGATTTAATATTTTAAACTAAAACAGCCTGAGTTAGTTCAGTGTGTTGTAAATTTTATTATTATTATTAGACTTATTAAATATCTGTGTGTGTGTGAGTAATCTACTACAACACATTACATTTCAGTACCCTAGACGTTTAACGTAGCTACATTCATTAGTAAAAAAGATATGTTTGAGGTTGTAAGTGGTAGTAAGAAGGGCCTTCTGTAATTCGCATCAACATTTATCTCAGGAGCCTTCACAGCTGACCTCATTCATTACACTAGGTAACATCTCAACCATACAATACCATCAAAATCCACTACACACCTCAAAGGCGCATCATCCCCATAGTTAGTTATGACTGGAGGAGACAACTAGTAATAAAACTGATGAGAAATAGTTTTAAATATGTTTTTACAGTGTGTAATGTTTGTTTTACATGTTGTTTCATTAGTTCCAACGTATAGTTTAAAAATAGGCAATTATAAGACGGAACCCCTCAGGCATGTCGTACAAGGCTACTAATATATGCTTGTGCATGAGACTGGCAGCCTCATCATTTAATACAACCTGCCACATAAACTGCCGCTGCAATATTAGCTCTAGTGGTGATTCCATGCTGCGTAAAGATTTCCAAAAACAAGATAATGAGGTGGTGGAAATATTTTCTGTAACAATTTAACTTACGCGAAGATCAAATGTTCAAAAAATACCAAGCTATTTTAACATATCATTTATTTATCACAATCACGCTGTGTAGAGAAAATGTTATTCTTCCAAACACTTCAAAACTATATTAAAAGAATTTATTTAACCCTGCAAAGCTACGTGCCCCATTTTTGTTTGAAACACTAACAAAGAAAAGTCAACACATATTTTCTTGCATTTTTCATCGACGGCGTTTATAGACACATAAAACAAAAATAGAAAATTGATTGGTTGATAGGAAAACCTTTATGGCGTTCTACTGATTAAGCGACTTACCCCCCTTGAAGATCAATAAATGTTCAGTTCCTTATCTGTATGTTCAAGTGCTTTGATTAAGGATAAATTGAATAATAGAAGTTTTCTTTAATTGATAACAGCTTCGTGGTTTTATACAAATATGACCTTTACGTACTAAGACTATACAGATTGCATTGAATTAAATTTTAAATGGTTGCGTATTTTGTAATAGATCTTCAAGAATAAACATACATTGTATAGAATGTGATGAGAAGATGCTGGTTCCGAGAAAGACACGCTGAGAAAACCAGCTGATACCAATACAAACCAGTCTATGTTTTTTTAAATCCCAAGGGTAAGAGAAAAAGCGGACACACACAAACAATGTGAAAAAGAAGACCGGAGATAGACAATGAATGATCTTAAGCAGACGGCACAAGATAAGAGGAATGTGCCATGAATATGTTCAAGATTCGAAAGGACAGTAAAGAATAGCAATACTATAACCTATCAAGCATGTAAGGGAGCCGCGCTGGCGTAATGGTTACCACACTGCGCTGGCGATCGGGTGATCCAGTTTCGCGCCCTGGCGAGTACATTTGAGGGAGTGTCTTCGACCGGGACTTGGACTGGATTAATTCGAGTCCTGGCGAAGACATTTGAAGGAGTGCCTACGACCAGGGACTGCAATAACCTGAGCGGCTCCTGAGCACAAACCCTCTGTGGATGGAAAGGGGCGAAGATGGCACAGACATCTGGCTACTGACCGGGTGGGAAGGAAAGCCCACAGGCTCCATAGCTTCGCAATGCCATGAAATTTGTTTCATGTCATTGGGCCGAAGGGCTGAAGCCCAAGTGGCGCTGGATAGGAAAAAAAAATCAAGCAAGTAAAAGACGACAAAGAAAGAATAAACAAGGAACTGGTTGATTCATCCTGTAGAAACATTCAGGTTAAACAAATTTAAATGTTTTGACAAGTTAAAAAAAAAATCTCTGGCGATGGATAAGACAAACATTGCGGAAACCTGCTGATAGCGTTGCTAGGCAGTCTTTTTTCTGGAAACTCCCAGGTAAGAAATGTAGACAGAGACCAAATAACACATAGAGAAGAGAACTGGTGTTGCAGATTGTGATGGATTTAAGTATGAAAATAGATGTAGAAGTGTAAGGGATTTGACTGCAAGTCACTTAAATAGAAGAATGAGTTAAAGAGTTATCGCCTAGCAGGGAACTCTCTTATTTAGAGAAACAGAAGACCGGTAGTAACGTGGAATGCAGGGAACCGTCGAGAACATAAGACGTAGTCCACAAGAACTGTAGAACTTTTCAGAAGGGTACTATATAATCGGATTTTAAAGCCACAAGGTTCTCTCTCGGAATCTCACTCGTAAGATGTCACTCGGCGCAGTAAGTTCGTTGTCAGTCAGTGTTACACGGCTCTACCAAAATTCATAGTCTGCAGTAATCAGATGACAACTGACACCGAATCGAGAAACTGTCAACGAGAAGCACGTAAAACATATATTCTTGTGGTGAAGTGGGATGTTATAAATATTTATAGGGGACTTAGTGTACTGACTGAGATCAGCTGTGAAGGTATCTATATCTAATAAGTGTAGTGTATTATAGATAACCTTACTTGCTGCCACATATATATATATCTCAGTCAGAATTATTCTGGAATAGTGTGATGACTACGTTGTATGTCTAGGGTATGTGTATGATGAAGTGTAAGTCATAACAACAACAGACAGATAAACAAGTTAATTTATTCCACCACACTTGACAACACTGTGACACTCACATACATATAACACTCTAAAGGATAACTTAAAGGAGTCACTGATAACTTTTCAAATAACAATATGTATTCATTGCTGTTATGAATGAATATGTGTCCTGATTCAATTACAAAGGGAACCAGGAATCACAATCAATTTTACTTACAAGTTATATGTACAGAATTTATCAATATGAATATTGTAATGACATATATTATTAAAAGTATCCTATGTGTGTCAGTTGTGTAGTAGTAATATGAGGTAATACTGGTTTTGTTTTGTTCAAGCTCTGTTGGTATTTGTCATCATGACTTCAATAGTTTGTCTTTATGGGAACTAGTATTGGAGATGTTCTCAGTTCCTGATATTAACACAATTTACTTCCCCTCTTAATGTTATTTTTACAAGGTCATTTTAAGCTGGGGTACATAATGTTGAGCTCAGCTGGCCACATCAGCTTATCTGGCGTGATGGCGGCAGGAACAGACTCCTCTGCTCGACTCTCCCCTCGGCTCTGGAGACACCTCACTGATAGCTAAATGGACCAAGGAGTATGCTGTCCGACTCTGGATTCAGCAAAGCTCTGACCAGGTGCTGCTCAATACCATCAAGACCACGGTCCCTGAAAACAAGAAGGATGTACCTTCTACTTCATAACTAATTTATACTCTCTTTTTACACTGAGCACAATACATCACAAACATTGAGTTCAGAGCGTTAGGCCAACTGTCAGCTTCATCTGAAATACTTTATACCAGCATTAACCTCCTTAATGGTTACTACGCCTCTGCACTTCCAGCATTATTTCTGTCTAATCAATAATCTAGGTGTCAGTGTACTGTTTGGCCATTCCATGCAGTTTTACTTTCCTCCGACACCTTCTGTTCAGGCTGGAGCATTATAGGCTTTATATCATGTTTGCTACTGAACTACACATATATACAGGCATAAATTAACAATTCACATTCAATTTTCATTAAAAGATACTGAATGTTTCAAGCTTACCACAATTCATGGAAACAAACACAGATACGTTGATTAGCAATGAATTCTGGCACAAAAATACTGGCACAAATTCCCATCTGCTTATGTTCCAGGCTTTTATTTAACACAAATATGAGCTGGCTTCAACGCACTGTTGCTTTATCAAGCTTATTTGCACTAGTGGTCTCGAACTAACGCTCCTAAGTGAGTATATCAGCGAGTCTAGCCAATGGAGCCACGTTTCGACAAGTGTTTGAAAAAATGTTACCTTTCCACGTCTCCCCTAACAACGATAGATAGTATTTATAGCCCGACCAATCGTGGTTAGTCTTTCATTTGTTGCGCTCCAATCAATTTGGAGTTTACATGGTAGGCTATTTCTGTAACGTAAGGTTTTTTCAAACACGTTATAAAAAAATTTTATGAGCAGAAATGATTTCATGTTGTCAGGCATCCCCACTATTTTATTTTGGTTATAATTTATTAATTCCTGGACTATTTGCGTAACGTTTTACATATTCTTTGTCAGCAAGCCCTAAGGAACCCAAATATACAAATTTAAAAGAGCTACGTGGCTGCGTTCAAAATATGTATTTTCTACCTCCTGTTTCGAAGATGTGCTGTCTGGGTACTGTAATGTTTTCAAACGTAAACCCATCTATTGTCATCTTTCCTTATAAGCGTTTTTTCAGATTTTAAAAACCTAACTCTGGGATGGGTAATGGATTTTATCACTGTTCGTCCGAAAAAGTTAGTGCATGTAGCCTAACACGCGTGATAGTAGTAATTGTGTATCGCGTTACGCTTGTTGGGGGTGGCATTAATAGCGAGACGCGTGTTTAATTTTGCATGCGTTCCTGATTTTATTCGCCCCTCTCTCTTTCTATTTGAGTCCATCTGTTCGTTCGTTTTGGTAACGCAGTATAATTAATGTTAGGATTAATTTAGGTCATTACGCAGTCTGCCTCTCAATGTTTTTTCCAAGAAATACAGCACACGTTTCATTGAAGAAAGCGGGTATAATACAGTAAGCTTTTACTATCAACGTGAAAGCGTTACAATTTGCAGACGAAGCAGAAAACAAGGGGGATTTCGAGTACCTTCTTTGTGACAGCACTGTTATTTTACCATTGCTCTTTTCTTTATTAATTTTATTTGTTAGGCTTCATATTTACCTAATAATTTATATATGTGGATTAGAATATTCCACGACAATTCTACAGTTGAGAATCCAGTTTGTATCACCACAAGAGACCATCGACGGGTATGTAGTGTTTAACACGTAACATTATAGTGAACCAAGTAACGCACCTCAATTTCTGTGAATTTTAAATTTGATGAATTGACTTTTTCATAGGCGGAAGATGATAGTGAATTATCACGTGTTGGTTAGTGGCTTTCTGTAAAACTTTAATGAAGTATAACGGGAACTGTTAATGACGTATTACAGTCTTGGTAAAAGTAATTATCCCTGGTGCTAAACCAGTCTTTATAACCAGACATGTAAATCAGAAGAAAGAAGAGATAAAAAAATAAGACGTTGAAGACGTCATCGTACACTCTCAGACGTCTACCTAAATATTTTCAAAGAAAACAGCGGTCAGCATGAGGTTATTTGTATCTCCGTAGAGCTTTTCTGGGAATGGTACTGGTGACCGCCATACAAGTATGTGCTTTCTCAGTTGCTCATACGTTGGGCATCTTTGAGCTGGTAATGTGCATCATTTTGTTTGTGGCCTAGATGCTCTGTATCCACTTGTTTCTATATCTACTCGTAATTCTGATAAAACTCTTTGAATCTTCGAAAGTTATGCTTCTACCAGGTCGAGGTAACTTTCCTTTACCAATCTGTCGGCCTCTTCATTGCCGGGGTTAGTACAATGAGATGGGATCCATTGTATCACAACCCTTTTAAACCGTTGATATACTTTGTGAAACTCTCTTAGGTCATCTAGGTCTGCATTGTTACGTCAGCGTTGCAACTACTGACAGCACATCTGTGAAGAAACATCTTGTCATTCGGTGCTTTCCTCTGCCATTAGAACCTCTGCTGCAGTTGTTAATGCCTCTGCCTCTGCTCTGAAGTTACTTGAGAATTTTCCAGTTGCCACTGATCTCTTTTAAAATTTATGTGCACCAATACTTAAGCGCAGAAGCACACCTCCACATCCATCTTCTATTGTATTTGTTGCTGATCCATCAGTGTATGCATGGGTCCAGGTGTTGCTTGACTTAAGTTTATCTGTGCATTTTGTCGTTTTGGCTTTTCTGACTGCTGCAATCTGACTCTTCTTTCTCTCAGTGTCAGGAATATTTTCTAACATTTCAGGAAAACGATGTTGCTTCCAAACTGGAAGCTTTTGTGCTGAGTAGATGGGTTTAGATTGTTGATACCGCACGTATGGGAACTGATGTCATCTTTGTTGTGCTTGATACTACAAAGCTGCTTCGCTTGAGTCTTTCCCTTCCAAGAGCATTTATTCTGTGGTACATTGGATGGCCTGTTAGTCTTGAATTTTTTAGCATGTTGTTGAGCTCTGCTATCTTTTCTATCCTTCATTGGTTGGAGGTATGTAATCTTTTAGAGTTCTTTTATAGGAGTTGACTTCATGCATCCCGTTATGATTCTCATTGCTTGGTTATGTAGTCCACTGATTTTATCGAAGGTTGACTTAGCTGCTGTTGTCCATGCTGCAATGCCATATTCTAGGGTTGGTCTCACCCGCCTTTGTGTATAACGTATTTAACTATTTCATCTGCTCCCCAAGCTGTTCCAGTAAGTTTTTTTTCATAACCGCCATTCTTTGCGTTGCCCTCATTTGGTTTTTTTTCTATCTGCTGTCAAGTCAAACGGCGATCAGACGACGTAACGCCTAGGTAGTTTGGCAGTCAACGGGTGAGGAACGCAACTTAAAATAAATGCGTGTTGAAATCGTATACACTGGGCCACCGGCCTAACGAAACGGTGCAACATACGTAACGTGATGATGACGTCAGACATTGAAGTGAACCAACATTGAATTGTTCCATGACCAGTCATAAGGATGAAGAGATTGTATTAACTGAACTGTAAAAATAAATACATGAAATTGTCTATCTTTTTTTGTTTTAAACGAGCAGGAAGGTGTTCCCAGCATCAACTATGTTCACCTGTAAATACGATATTGGCTTTGCTGAAATAAAGCATAGATAACTCAATTCTCCAGCCAGTTATTTTACAGCTCAAGACGTTCTCTCTCAAATTTATAAAGGACACGCAAGGCAAATTGCTTACTGCCCCGAAGGAAGTAATGGAAAGATGGAAAGAATATTTCTCAGAACTCCTGGATGGTGAGCAAGGTCAAGCATCAGAAATGATAACCACTAGCACAGAAGAGGAAACAAATGGTGATGAAGATGACATAAAGATGGAAGAACTGAAGGCAGCACTGGAGAAAATCAAGATGGGCAAAGCAGCAGGGCATGATGGTATAACACCAGAAATGGTTAAGTACATGAGAGCATCAGGCGACCTATTACTCTTAAGGGTCCTACAGGCAGCATGGTGCAACAAGACCATACCAAAGGACTGGGAGATTGCCATCATAACACCAATTTTCAAAAAGGGTGACAATCGACAATGTGGAAACCATAGAGGCATATTCCTTCTCAGTGTCCCTGGTAAAATCTACTCTAGAATCCTAGAGCAGAGACTCCGACGCCTAGCTGAGCCACAATTGGATGAGGTCCAGTGCGGATTCCGAGCAAACCGAAGTACTCAAGACCTAATCTTCACACTCAGACAGCTAAGTGAAAAGGCCCTTGAGTATAAGAGTGAGATCCATCTTTGTTTCAAAGATCTGGAAAAAGCATTTGACAGGGTCCCCTGGAGCAAACTTTGGCACTGTTTGGCAAGGAAGAACATTCCAGCACCTCTGATTCATGCTATACAGAGCTTCTACAAGTCTTGCAGAAATTATGTGAGGACAGCAAACCATAAGTCAGAAAAGTTCAGGACCACCACTGGTGTAAGACAAGGTGATATCCTATCACCTTATCTTTTCATACTCTTCATGGACGATGTTATCAAGTCATGTAAGGAGAGAACAAGAAAGTATTCAGTGGGGTACTGGAAGATGAGACAGGTATGTATTTCAGAGCTGGCATTTGCTGATGATGTTGCCCTGATTGCTAAATCAGAGGCACATCTCCAATCCAACCTGCAAGTCTGGAAGAAAGAGCTGGAGAAGAGAGAGATGGTCATAAGTAGCTCTAAAACAAAATCCATGGTGATATCACGAGAAGAAAGAAGACATCAGATTAAGCTGGGAGAACAGGTCCTGGAGCAGGTCGACCACTTTAAATATCTCGGAGCTATTATAGACCGAAAGGGAGGCATCAAAGAAGAGTTGGCCACTCGAAAAGCAGCAGCTGGGAGACTTTTTCAGGCCATAAATCGAGGATTCCTCAGCAAGAGAGAGGTTGGTAACAAAACGAAGATGGCTGTATACTGCTGCACCTATGTCCCAGTCTTGACATATGGATGCGAGTCATGGGCAATGACTACAACCCATAAAAGCCAGATCCAAACCTCAGAAATGAGGTATCTGAGGAAGGTGGTTGAAGTAACAAGAAGAGGCATGGTCCACAACCAGACGATACGTCAAGGCCTAAAATCCCACCCCCTGCAGACCCAAGTAGAACAGTCCCAACTAAGATGGTTTGGCCATGTCTGCAGAATGGGAGAAGATCGGCTACCACGACAAGCATGGGAAACAAAGAGCCAGGGATCCAGACCCTCAGGACGACCCAGAGTCCGCTGGGAGGACAACATTAGACAATCTTTGAAGGACCGAGGACTAGAATGGAACCAGGCCAGGAGGAAGACAGCCGATAGGATAGTCTGGTGCTCTCTCTTCCAAACCTCTACACCTCACGGTAGAAGGGGAACGACTAAGTAAGTAAGACATTCTTCACTATGAAAATGTAGTCTGTGTAAAT
This sequence comes from Oreohelix idahoensis, assembly GCA_024509875.1. Lineage (NCBI taxonomy): Eukaryota > Metazoa > Mollusca > Gastropoda > Stylommatophora > Oreohelicidae > Oreohelix > Oreohelix idahoensis. The sequence goes on from JAMPIV010010255.1 coordinate 44,964, forward strand.
GTCATTACAAATGAGAAGGTACTACGCAGAAAGATGAAAGAACAAGGGTCCACCACGATCATGTGACATCTAGACTTTCCGATGTGACCACACTGGAGGCAGACGTGACAGGGATGAAGAAAACATGGAAAGACCTTGAGCACAGGATGGCACGTGACAAGAAGACTTTTAGTGTATTTGTTGAACGTCTGTGCTCATTAGGGAGCTGATAGGTAATGATGATTCTGAAGTACGCCCGTGAGTTACACTGGCCCGAGAGTGAAGCATAGAATTGCAAAACTGTGTCTAATCCCGCAAGTCGTATGAGGCATCGAAGGATGGTTGGGCATGTGACCGACTACTTCTTCCTGTAGTTAAAAAAAAAAAATTAACGACGAGAGGAATCCAGACAGTCAGCGGTCATTTTGAGAACCAGCCCTTTTCAGGACTAACACTAGCTAGCATCGAAGGGGAATTGATTACACACTATACCCAAAATATAACCAATACGTTGACAGGTGTATTAAAGCTGGATAACAGATGACAACCAAAAACAAGGACAACAAGAGCATGACAACCAAAGCAAATAATTTAACAAATGAAAACAACTCAGCCATCCAAGAGGGAAGAAGGTCCTCCTTTAAGGAGTTTCATTGAAGCGATAAGGAAAACTTGGGTAGGTCTTGATTGAATGACATAGAACAGAAGGACCTGGCATTAATTTATTGAAGGCCTTTGCGCCTCATGGAACTGAGCAATAATAATAACAATAATAATAATTATTATTATTATAACTTAACTCTTCTACCCTGACAGAGTGCACCAAACAATCCTATCGGATGTCTTCTTCCTGGCCAAGTACCAATCTAGTCGATCCTTCAGAAATTGTATAATGTTGTCCTCCCTGTGACGGTATTACCTACCCTGTTTTGCAGCAGTGGTCCAAACAGTGGCAACAACTCAAGAGTATCTAATATGGGCTTCAAAAGTGTCTACCTTTGCACAAGATTTCTCTTGGCAGGTTTGTAAATAGAAGGGTAATGACGCTTCTGTCTCGATGGTATTTCACAAGAAATTCAGATAAGCGAAAACAATGCTGCATTGGCTGAGCACGTTAATTCTAGAATCTGCCGACAACTTTCATGAAGAATTAAGCAATGATTAATCTTAGCGCGTTCAAGCCTCCACGTCCGATTTACTCAGTGGAATTATTATAATTCTGGTATAGCTCTGTTTAGAGCGTGTGTAGTAAATTGACTGAGACAAACATGCAGTAACTTTAAAATGATTAAATCGAAGTTAAATTTGTAAAATTACAAATAACAAAATTTAATAATCACTTAAATTTTAACAGTTTTAAAATAATTAAATAGTTTAACAGAAAACGTTCATCATTGATTGATAGTAGGTTCTATGAAGAAAGTTCACTTTTGTAGCTTATATATTGCACTTAGCTGCCAGTGGTTGTTTCTGCTCCCGCTGGGTGGGTTCTTTTTACACAGCTCATGCTCGTCGCTGGTCAAGGATGTAGGGTGCAGCTAGTTCCCAGGTGTGTTAGGGAGAGTCTACAAAGTTGGTCCCTCGTCTTAAAGCTTAGGCCATTGTTCCCTTCTTGATTCAGAGATAGTACCCTTCAACTATGGTAAAAGAATAGAAACGAAACGCTCTCCTGAGTATTGCGTTTCCCGACACATACTTCTGTGTCCCCTTTCTTATTCCACCATCCAATTTACACAGAATTTACCCACGATGAGAATTAACTTTATTCCATTGAGAGAAAACTTTCTTCACATTTAAATTGAATAGCTTTAAACTTTACTTTATATTTAAATGAAAAGGTTAACAGTACAGACAGAATATGTTTACATTTACATTGCCACTGATTGAAAAGTGTTCACAATATAAATTGAATATGTTTTCATTTATGTTTATACTGATTTTAGAAGTATGAAACTTCCATTAATTTTAAAGTGAATATGTTAACATCGACATTTATACTGGTTTGAAACTGTAAGTATTATCATTAAAATGTACATCATTTCTTTCATTTTTCCATCCCTGCTCCCTATGGAACTTGGGACTACTTTATGCTTTTAGTTCTCTGTAAAAACACTAGCAACAAAGCAGTCGCCAGCCCGTGCAGTGGTGGTTCATGAAATCATCATTATATACGCTGAGGTTGCCAGCCTCAAATGACTGGGACATTCACTGGCGATTTTCACATATTAATATTCACATGTTAATATATACATATTAGTTCACATGTTAGTAATGGAAATATAGAATGTAAAATGACAACTTACGCCAATCCTGGCTCACAGACATTTTGCTGAGATGAATGAAGTTAAGGCACTAGCCGATGCCTTTTTACACGTGTACTTGGGGTCGTCATTTCTAACTTTAACTCCATCTCTGACTCCGTGTTGTTCAGTTTCCTCAGAATTCCGGATTTCCTAATTTAAAATGATAGAGATTTCCTGGGCTGTTTTTGTAAGTCCTGATAAATACTTCAATAAAAAGGTCCGGTCTGATAAAATGAAATTCTGAATTCTAGGCTTCACTCTGGCAAGGTCTAGTTGTGTCGTCTTGGCAATCGATCTTCACAGTAAATTTGACTGACTGAAGCGTCAGGTTATATTCACTATCCTCCCCCGCTTGGTTTGTTATGAAGATAGGCAAAAGCACCAATCATTTTAAACATGCTGGCTGGGGGTGGGGGGGGGGGGGGGGGGGGGGTGTCCAAAATATTCCTGACATGGAAAAATGTTAAATGCATTGCAGAGGTTGTGACAGTATTGCTTCCCCTGCTTTGCAGTAGGGGTCCAAAAGTGGCAAAAACTCAAGAGTATCTAATATGGGCTTCAAAAGTGTCTGCTTTCTCACAAGATTATTCTTAGCAGAGATGTAAATAGAAGGGTAATGACACATCTATCACAAAGAGAGTCTTCACAATATATTCAGATAAGCGAAAACAATGCTGCTTTGGCTGAGCACGTTAATTCTAGAATCTGCCGACAACTTTTGTGAAGAATCAAGCAATGATTAATTGTAGACCGTTAAGCCCCCACCTCTGATTTACTCAGTGAATTTCTTATTATTCTGGTATAGCTCTGTTTTGAGTGTGTGTAGTAAATTGACCGAGACAAACATGCAGTAACTTTAAAATGATTAAATCGAAGTTAAGTTTGTAAAATTACAAATAACAAAATTTAATAATCACTTAAGTTTTAGCAGTTTGAAAATACTTGAATAGTTTAGAAGAAAAGTTTCATCATTGATTGATAATAGAGACGATGAAAAAAAGTTCACTTTTGCAGCTTATATTTTGCACTTAGCTGCCAGTGGTTGTTTCTGCTCCCACTGGGTCGGTTCTTTTTACAATGCTCACGCTCGTCGTTGGTCAAGAATGTACGGTGCAGCTCGTTCCCAGGAGTGTCAGGAAGAGTCTACAAAGTTGGTCCGTCGTCTTAAAGCTTAGGCCACTGTTCCCTTCTTGTCCCAGAGATAGTACCCTTCAACTGGTACGACCACCAACAACTATGATAAAAGAATAGAAACGAAACGCTCTCCTGAGTATTGCGTTTCCCGACACATACTTGTGTGTCCCCTTTCTTATTCCACGATCCCATTTACTCAGAATTTACCCACGATGAGAATTAACTTAAATCCTTCGAGAGAAAACTTTTTTTACATTTAAATTGAATAGCTTTTAACTTTACTTTATATTTAAATAAAAAGGTTAATAGTACAGATAGAAAATGTTTACATTTCCACTGATTGAAAAGTGTTCACAATATAAATTGAATATGTTTTCATTTATGTTTACACTGATTTTAAAAGTTTGAAATTTCCATTAATTGTAAAGTTTTTATGTTAACATCGACATTTACACTGGTTTGAAACTGTAAGTATCATAATTAGAATGTACATCATTTCTTCTTCTTTTTCTCCCTGCTCCATATGGAACCTGGGAGTACTTTATGCTTTTAGTTCTCTTTACGAAACTAGCAATAAAGCAATCACCAGCCCTTGGCAGGGGTGGTTCATGAAATCATCATTCTATACGCTGAGGTTGCCAGCCTCAAATAACTAGGATATCCCCTAGCGATTTTCACATATTAATATTCACATGGTACTATTTATGTATATATGTTAGTTCACATGTTAGTAGTATAAAATGTAAAATGACAACTTACGCCAATCCTGGCTTACAGACGTGAATCGGCCTCTTACACCCGTCTGAGGTGTCGTTTCTTTAATAAGATAATTCCACTCTGACTCCGTGTGTTTCAGTTTCCTCAGATATTCCTGTTTTCCTTATTTAAAATGTTAGAGATTTCCAGATCTGAATTGTAAGTCCTGTTGAATACTCCGATGGGAGCCGCGCTGGTGTAATGGTTACCACACTGCGCTGGCGATCGGATGATCCAGGTTTGAGCCTAGGGAGGACATTAGAAGAAGTGTTGTCGACCAGGACTTGGACTGGAATAGTTCGAGCCCTGGTGAAGACATTTGAAAGAGTGTCGTCGACCAGGGACTGGAATAACCTGAACGGCTCCTGAGTCGACCCAGCTCTAATGGGTACCTCCGAAATCGGCGAGTATCTGCCTGAATGGCGAGAGGACACCTGTCATTGTACAGGGAAAAAAGGGATACTCACTTAAAATCAATATGGAATTTCTGAATTCTAATTACTGGCAAGTCTGGTAATCTTTGGCAATCGTGAATCTCACAGTGAACTATACTGACTGCAGCGTTAGGTTATATTCACTGCCCTACACCGCTCTGTTTGTTATGGAGCTCAAATGATCAGCCAATCTGATTTAAATATTTTGCATGACTCATCTAGTGCAAAACATTACTTTTCTGAAAATGGGCTGTAAACATCCGATTGCCCTGTGTACCAACTCATAAACGCATCGGTAACATCACGCGACAATGTGTGTAAGATGTAACAAATTATTACTTTCATGTAAAGTAATCTATTTGCAACAAGGTGTACCGGAAACGATTATGTTATGCGTGGCTGTCCAGAATGTGTCGCACAGACGATCAATCTCTTATCTGTCGCGCCCCCTGGCCTAATCTTAGCAAAGCTTTGCCGCACCCTGGCAAAGGCGATGTATTATCACCAACACGGGGTGTCAGATGTTTGAACAAACAAACTCTCTGCTACATAGCAAACAGAAAAAAAGGGTTCGGCTCGGAAAAATTCGCAATAAAATCAGTACAAAAATGTAACTGATACTGCCATAGTGAAAGAGAGATCGGAAAGAGGACGCACCAAAATCCATCTTGTGACAGAGGTCACCTCTCCCAAATATGGCATGAAAATATCCGATCCCTTGTGTACCAACTCACAAACAGATCGGTAAACTCATACGTCAACGTGTATCAGATGTAACAAATTATTACTATCTAAAGTAATCTTGTCATAGAAAGTGGGGCAGGAAGCGATTATGTCATACGTGTCTGTCCAAAATGTGTTGCACAGACGAGTAATCTTATTATCTCTTGGTTAAGCACACAACTCTACACGAAAACTAAGCAGACCCATAAGGGTTTACCTGCGCTTAATCTCAGCAAAGCTGTGCCGCGCCTAGCAAATGGGAGGTATACAGCAACAAGGAGTGTCAAATGTTTTGATAATATCAATTATCTGCTGCCTAGCAGAGAAAGAAAAGGGTGCGACCCGGAAAAATCGGAACTAATAATAATAAAATAAGTATAAAATTGTAACTGATTACTGCCGTATAGTGAAAGAGTGATCGGAAAGAGGTCGCCCTAAAATCCATCTTGTGACACTCCCAGCAAACTCTGGGTCGTCCTGTAGGTATGGATCCCTGGCTCTCAGGTTGCTTTCCAATAATAATTATTATTATTGTTAATGTTATTATTATTATTATACGAAGATGAAGATGTAGAATATGACAGTGTTTTCGAAAGTGAAATGTCGTTTATAGTGCATGAAAGCTCTAATTTAAATGATGGTCTGTGTGTCTTAGCTGAAAGAAGCCCTCCTGCCAGTGAAAACCAGGAAAACTTACATTAAAAAACACACACACTATACGTTCACTTCTCCCTTGGACACACTTTAAGAACTGACTAAAGCAAGATTGTGAAACTGGAATTGTTAACAACTTCAAAGCTGAGACAGAAGCACTAAATCACGCGGTAATAACTATTATGTATCACAGGAATAATGCTAAAGACAAGATAGTGTTCCTGAAGTATTCAGTTTAAATCCTAACTGCCCTGACGAACCATAAAAACAATGAAACTAGATAGCCTTTCAGAACCCCTAATGGAAACCAGCTATAAATTCCACAAAGCTAAAGAACAGTGGACTCCTGCCTGGGGCAATATATATTGAAAACTGAAGACAGGGCAACAAATAAAGAGATAAAGCAAAAATAAAAACTTCAAAGAAAAAATGGAACAGAGAACGCTCAGAGTGAGATATGACAAAAGTAAACTGAACCTTACAACGAAGATGTCATGAGATAAATTTCAGACTTAGAATTCACCACCGCAGACTCAAATACCCTTTGTTCAACAAATCAAAAAGTGTAATAAAAAGAACAAGAATAATAATAAGAGGAAGACTAAACGTAACTAATTAACAACGAACTAGCTACATTTTTCTTCCAGAGTTTAGAATTGGGAACGCAGGGCTATCTATCATTCTACCATTCTTGAAATACTTAAAACCATATTTTCAGTAGAGTACTGTATTCCTATTGGTCCCAAACTGTTAAATTTGCTTATATATTAACTCTTTCTAGCCGGCGAGTCAAGTTTCGCGCAATGGTGCTTTACACTTTGCTCCCAATGGTCGCTCGGTACTTCCGTTTAGGTGTAGTCAGATTTCCACACGCCTATACTTGACACTATTTAAAACAAATGTATTTGCAGGACTTATGACATCTTCTTCTTCATCTCTGTCCATAAACTCCACAAGAAACATTGACCGTCAGCGAACGTGTATCAAGTCCTTCGTCATATGCCATCACCTTAAGGTCTTTCTGTGTCTTTCTCGTCATATGCCATCACCTTAAGGTCTTTCTATGTCTTTCTCGTCATATGCCATCACCTTAAGGTCTTTCTTTGTCTTTCTCGTCATTTTCATTTCTGTCTTCAGTTGTTTTCGCCATGTTATCTTACGTCTTCCTCTACCTGTCTTACCCTAGAGATTGCAGAACAAGGACTGCCTTGTAAAGAACTTTCCGCTGGTTCCCATCGATCGTCAGTGTCTTTCTTTCGCCTTTTTTACCCACTAGCTCTTGCCATGGTTCTTGTCATCAATTCCACATTGATGACCCTGCCGCGCCATTTTCATTTCTTCAGTTCTACGCAAGCCCATTTGCACATAAAACGTTAATAAAACACCTCAAACTATAATAATAATAATAGCCCCTTCAGTCATAACTGACTATGGGAATGCGCCCCTGCGTTGACAGCCCTCAGCTGCTTATTTTCCTGGTGTTCCTTTCGACGTTTTCTCCTTCAGTGTGCATATTTACATGGAGTACCTAGTTAAGGAAGGACCCGATTCGATAACAAGGATAATTAGCCTTAGGCAGATAGCAATAGTTTTCACTGGAAGTGGTGTAGAGCCGAAGTTATTGTTAATAGAAGACAGTGGAGCATGAACCATGTTGTGTTTTTCTCAGTTTCGGCTGGTCCAGAGAAATGTCGGATAAACTATAGTGTAAGTTGGATATCCACAGTGATAGAGCTCATTCATATGAGTAAAATAAGCATAAGATGGAGGAAATAGGTGTAGAAATAAGGACTTCCAGAATTATTTTAGATTTGTCATCAAAGCACACCTTACCATACCTACACGATTTTAGGTGAATGCAAAAAAAAAAACTTTGGCCTAGTTGTTATCTCGTACATCCGGAAGCCCACTATATAAGGGGGAGGACCGGAAGGCGCAAATACACTCGCAGCCTAATTCAAGTTACAGACACGGAGAACAGCATCTGTATCAACTATTTTGCCATCTGCAGAAGTGTGAGCAGGCTGTGTATGATTAATCAATGTGTGCTTATGGTAATATTGGTTTGTGTAGAATCATTGAGCTATTTTTGGAGGACAACCCGAAGTGTGTTGGTTTGCAACAGCATCACCATGCTGTGGGCCACTGAGCAATTTTTTGAAAATTGCATAAATTGAGCGATCATGACAGGGTCTGACATCCCGCCGGTATCGATGCGCGGCGTCCCTTCATGTCTGACACGATGGATTTTTCCCGGTTGTTCTCCGACTCTGCAGTAAAACAAGGAGCAATCTGTATCACAGTCTGCACTATGGTACGAGCGAGTGGAGAGCATAGACCTAAGAAGTTGCCTTCTGACGAAAATCAGGTCCAGTTGGTGCCAATGCTTGGATCGTGGGTGTCTCTATGACACCGTATGCTGGGGTTTTGTCTGAAAGTAGGCGCTGGTCACGCAGAGGTCATGATGGACACACAACTCTAAGAGCCGTTGTCCATTTTCATTCATCTTGCCAATACCAAACCTGCCCAGACATGAAGGCCATGAAACATTATCGGCACCCACTCTAGTGTTAAAGTCACCAAGGAGAACAAGCTGTTCTTGTCTACGTGTGCTTTTGATGACTGCTGCTAGATTCTCGTAGAACTCGTCTTTAGCTTCTGAGGCAGAGTACAGAGTAGGAGCATACACACTGACAAGGCCAATGGGACCTGCGCCAGCTTGCAGGCGGAGCGTTAACAGGTGTTCTGATCCATTCTCGCCCGGTTCAACCATTTTAGTTAGCGATTTCTTTACCACAAAACCCACTCCATGCCCTCTAGTCCCATTAAGGTCTTTCCCTTGCCAATAAAATGTGTAGTTCTTCTCGCTCACAATTCCTGAGCCTGCCAGGCGCGTTTCCTGAAGTGCGGTCACATCCACCTGAAGTCGTCTGAGTTTGTCGTTGACCACGGCTGTCCTCCCGATATCGTCTATGTCCTGCAGGCCCTCGGATAGTCCAGTTAACACAGTCCAGACGTTCCATCATCCCAATCCGACAGGTTGTTTACCTCCACCACTTCTTGTTTTTTGATAATTGCGTTGTGCAAAATTTTCTTTCCACAGTTTGGGCCTGACCCCAATCACCATACACCCAATGGGGAAAGCAGACAGTGGCGGAACAACACCCAACCGACTGCGGGCTGCCAGCCCGAACCGGGCGGCAGCCGTCCAGGGAGATCCCAGCACCTCTCCCTCTGTCTGAAGTAGCCCCTGGCGCCATGCCCTACGCCAATTGGTCAAAATGCTTACAACCGGCAACCACCACTTCCCGTGATCCGCCAACACCCATAGGGTGAAGCTGGAGTGTACTCTCCAGGGCGCGAACTTGGGCACAGTTATATGGAGATCAAGCTGTTGCCCATGCAGCATATTCCCCCTCTCCACGCAGCCGGTAGATCCAAAGGAACGGCAGTAGCCGATACAGTTTGGTACCAGTCACGTTGCAGGAGTTGCCAGAATAATGTCGAACCAACATTAGACTGCCTTAGGGACTCCGACTCCGGATTTTTCATCAGGGTTTGCTCTCAAAGCCTTTCCCATAAATGGATATTCCCGCTAGTCAGCGCTGGTTTGAATTCAGAGTTTTACCTTCTCTTAGATAAGCTACCAACCAAACATCGCGACCCTATCTGCCTGAAGCTACTGGATTTAAGGCGCCAGTGACTCGCCTTTGCCCCTTCTCCCGAAAGTGGAAACAGTTCCGCCGTGCTCAGATTGAGCCACACATGAAGGCCGTGAGCTGGGCTTGGTTGTCAGAGGCTATTTGAGGCGCGTGTCATAGAAGCATTTATCTGCAGTGAGAGCTTATCCTCACTACAACTCCCGGCTATAACAACCTTTGGAACCAAAATAGTATTCGACCAATTTAAAAGGATTGTGTATATCTAATGGTTACGGTAGCTCCAGAGAAGATACTACCTTTGTGGAGTGAAGTGTTAGAGGCTTCATTATACTAGGTCCAGCTGCATGAGATGGGGGTGACCTGGTATGAAACATTTTCATATGAATATATGATCATGTTGTACTGTGTGTCTTAAAACAACAAATACGAATTAAAATTGGGCCCAATTTAACAGCACGGAACAGAAAGAGTTAAGTTCTTCATTATATTTACCATTCATCTCCATGAGGAGCATAGGCTATCTAAATGTTCACACCAAGGCCCCCCCCCCATTTTCCGTCTTGTGCCGTCCCTTAACGGTCCTTCCTTGTCTTCTTTATTCCTGTTATTTATGTCTCCAGTTCTCTTCTCCGCGTGTTATTCCGCCTTCCTCTACCTTTCTTACCAGGGGGATTCCTAAAAAGGACTGCCTTGCAATACAGTCAGCAGGTGTCCTCAATCTATGTCCTACCCATGCTTTGATCGACGTGTCCTACTTTTTGAAGTTTTTTTCGCTTGAACGCTTTTACAGGATGGGACACCCTACCCCATTCCCAATACTCCTTAGTTACACTTTTACGAAATTCATGGCAGGATATAGTGTTATTATTCTTTGCCCCCTATTCGGGCCCCAGCAAAACAAGTGTGAAAGAGTAACGTTACCGGATCTGATTGTTCCATGTCTGCCAAGTTTTCCCAGCAATTTTCAAATTAACGGTATTCTCTGTTTTCCCCGAAGGAATTGTCCGTGTCTCAACACTTTGTTTATGGATGTGATTACTAAATTCAATACGCAATGCACTGAAAACCCAAGCTAATAGCACCTAAGCCTATCTTTATTCCGGAATCTCATAAGTTACAGAGAAAACGGGAGGACCCACAAGCACTGGGGACAGACAAGGTGAGATTGACTGATGTCATAATTATTTGTCATATCCCCTTTCACTCCTTACTGAGATGAAGCCGCCATTACATATCTTCAACTTGCATGGACCAGCACAAAAGTATGCATGTGCTCTTCACCGATGAGTTCTGTAGAAATTTGCTTTACATCTTGAAGTGATTAAAATAACTTTAAGAGTAGCATAGGGCAGGACAGTTGAATGAAAATAATCTCAAGCCTACGCTGCACAAACACCTAGTGAAAGCCTTTAAACAAAGTCTTCAAAGACAGAAAGACACAACTGATTGACTGTATTGTCCAAACATCAAAGCAAGTTGTACATAAATCTTCCCCCTTTCATTTGTTATTACCATAATTCTTCTTTTAACGTTGTTGTTTGTTTAACTAGGGTTGCTGAGGTCGTTCCTCTGTTACAACAACAGCCAACGCCAAGTTAAAGAATTTGTATGTGTTCTGTAGTTGTTGAGTGGTGACGCATACGGTGTTTGTGAATGTTGGTGAGCCCTGCAATAGCTTTCTATTTTCTGTTGAGAGTCTAGGGCATGTGAGCATCAACTGTTGAACATCTCATATGAATGAGTACAGATGTGGCAATTAGGCTCACGTGAGTGGTTTAATTTCTTTCAGTGCATCTAGAATCTGGTGCGTTCTTGTTGGAGTATTGTCTTCAGCTCCACGTGGCGTAGAATGATGATGTTCTTCTTGGGGTTAAATTGCATAAAACTAAATTTTAATTTATTTTTTGTCTTTGTAATGAAAAATTCCTTCTCACCAGGCCGTCTTAAACCGTGTGATCCACGAAATCTCAGGAAATTCAAACCCCTGGAGCTATCCTTTCAGCATTACGTGGTAATTAGATTGATGGATCAGTTTTAGTATGAATATTAACTCTTTTTCTCCGACAATCCCCTTAAGATATCTGCCAGCCGAAGTCTTCCTGGACAGGTTATATGGGGGCACACATTTCATCATCATAATTTCATTTTCCTTATGGGGCAGGGTCCCCTTAGAACAATGATTTTTAACCCAGGGTTCGGCGGAACCTGGGGTTCCGTGAAGCGTCTTAAGGGGATGTGCGAGACCTCAAGATTAAATAAATAAAAGTTTGAAGTTATGAGGGAATTGTTAACCGGTTATTATCAATAATTGATTAGTTTCTGTGCACTTCCAAATTTCTGATTTCTTTATTCTGTGTCGACGAGAGGAGTAATAGTTGCCAACAATTTTCCTGACGTATGTGTCCCTTTCTGTAGTTCAAAATACGGAGGTTCATGTGACCTACCGACATCTCAGCAAAATTATTTATTTTCTGCTTTTGGTGTTGTTGTTGTTGTTGCTTGATGTCTTCAGAATGTTCTTTTTGTAAATTTAAAGCATACTTGCGCGACAAGACAGTGTTTAGTAAACATTTGTAAGTAGGTCCGTGGGTGTCATTGATAGTGATTTCATTCATTACCCTTCGGCTCAATAAAGAAACAGGCCGTCAACGAATTCAAAACAATTAATCTTGTCCAGTGCCATCCATTCTCGATCTTTCCATATCTTTTTCATCCCTTCTGTCTCAATTTTTCTGCTCCGTGTGTTTGCAGAATCCTTCTATATCTGTTACTATGAATGAAGATTCTAGAACAAGGACTGCCTTGTAAGGCTATCAGCAAGTTTCCCCAGTAGATGTTCTATACAACGCCAACGTCTTACGTCTTATTCCACTGGGACTGACAGTGATACATGTTACTAAGGTAAAGGTCAAAGAAACTGACCAAATAACGATCTCATAATCTTCGTCAGAGAATGAGGGGAAGAAAGAGGAAAATATAGATTATATATATTAGATTATATTAGATTAGACTAGACGAGACTAGACTAGATTAGATTAGTTTAGACTAGATTAGATTAAATTAGATTACATTACATTAAATTAGATTACATTAGATTGTAATTTGATTAGATTAGACTCGATTGAAGTATATTAGATTATATTAGATTGACGTATGGATAGATGGATGATGGATGGGTGGGTGGGACGGATGAACATCAGCCTGACCGACCGACCGACGACGAAGCGACGGACAGGACAGACATAGCAGATTGATAGATAGATAGATAGATAGATAGATAGATAGATAGATAGATAGATAGATAGATAGATAGATAGAGAGATAGATAGATAGATAGATAGATAGATAGATAGATAGATAGATAGATAGATAGATAGATAGATGAAACGAACGAACGAACAAACGAACTTTATTTTCAAAGGGTTGAGAATTGGCAAGCAGGCCCGTCTGACATTCTGATCTTCCTTTCTCTCACCTTTCATTACTGAATTTCATTTACTCCCATATGCATTTTACATAACAATGTCAAGGAATTCAACGTTGTAAAGATAGATAGATAGATATGATAGATAGATAGATAGATAGATAGATAGATAGATAGATAGATAGATAGATAGATAGATAGATAGATAGATAGATAGATAGATAGATAGATAGATAGATAGATAGATAGATAGATAGATAGATAGATAGATTAGACTGTCCGACCGACTGACCGACAGAACTGACCCCAGACAGAGAGGAAGAAAGCATCACGGCCTAGCAGCAAAATTTAGAGAACCATTATATCAATTATTCCGGTATAAGAAAATTATTAAACTAACGAATGTCTATTTTTAACCACGAATTCGTAAATATACATTCAAACAATGTACAGTACAGAGTACAGACAGAAAACATGTAAGTGAATAAAGAAAGATGATCACCAACAATCAACATCAAACAAATAAGAAAAGAAACCAACACGACCTACAGCCGGTCATTGTCTTGCAGACTACAGGAAATAATCTATGTCAAATGTCCTTTCATAGTCGAAATCTTTCATTTTTCTCACCATATTTACCATCTTTTGCCGTGATACCCCTCAGAAATTGTCAAAGACCAGTTATTAAATTAAAGGGATGTTCGCGCTGCAAACACTATGCTATTTCCGTATCATGTCTGCCCGGCCCCGTGTTCTTTGCACGGGTTACAGAAATGCAATGAAAATTTGGGACCTTTGGAGGAGCCATCGATTTTTGTCAACCAAATGATGATAATAATACAGCTTCGAGGAGGTGGCTTTCAAGCTAGAATATTTATTCATTATCTGTACATCTTTGGGTAGGGGTTGAGGTTACATATTGTCGGTGCGGTTGTCGCGTTGTAATTCTAAAGTTACTTCCTTGTTTTAAAATTGTTATTTCTTCGTTTTATTAAACTAATTTATATCAAACAACGTTAGGATAAAGAGACTTGAATGTCATTTTATTACATTGAAGTAATGTCACATTAATATTATAGGTCAACTGTAAAATTTGGCCTGTTTAGGACATTACTTTTATATCGGATAGCAAATGTTTAGCTGTCTTTTGTAACGTCTATTTATTAGCCGTTGTTAGTTTTTTTTTCCTTACTTTGTTTTTTCCACGTCACGGGGATTGCCTCCCTTGCTTTGCAATAGTGGTCCACTAATGGATCACAACGCAAGCGTACCCATCTAAAAGTAGGTCAAAATTCAAACAGCTTATCTATCTGTCGCGCACTGTTTATTCTTGGCAAAGATATAGATAGAAATGAATGTCGTTTCTACCGTAACAGACGGGAGCCTTCACAAGAAATTACAGACCAGTCAAGAACAAACGCTGTTATCTTGGGCTGAGCAAATTTGGTTAACTTATCTATTATATAATAATAATATCCGTATTTTTGCTGTAACCTGTTATACAACAAACTTAGCTCCAGATGAGTCCTACAGCTTTTGTTTTCCATCACTTCTTTTTGGTGACAGAGTACACTTCTCCACATAGTTTCGTCCACTGTAGGCGGTTGGTGGTGATACTCTTCTCTCACACTAGTGGCGTAGGAACCAAGACCAGTTCTTAAGTCTGATGTCTTGTAACCACGGACCCAAAATTTTGGAATACACCCTCCTCCTGGCGCAGATTTGAATGGATCCACAGCGCTGTATTTAGATGCTGTTCGAATCATTTAAGTCTGAGAAATTCCTCTTATGACGGGTGAAACACTTGGTCTGGCAATCTATGTAATTCCTCCTATGACGGGGTTGAAACACTTGGTCTTGAATCTATAATCCCTCTTATGACCTTGTGATAAAATTCCCAAGTTTCCAGTCTTGTATTAAAATTGCGGGTTTTTATTTTTACTTCCAAAGTTGCCCAATACTCGCTTCTGTTTACTTATAGTTGTGGAATGGTAAGTCCTATCCTCTTTCCTCTGGCTTGTAGGAGGTGTTGAGTTGACGCTGCGATGCAGTCTGTCTGTGATCGTGTGCTGTGACTCCGAGTTTGTTAATTATATCTCACAATCCTAAGTTTCAAATCCCAGCTGTGTTTTTCCGCGAAAGTTCCAATCAAATCATAGTAGATTCTGGTGAACAACAATCCAAATCTATCTAGCACTGTTTGGGTGGGGAAGTTTATCATTATGTGGTGAGTTGGGATTATATAATATATTTATAGGGGACTTAGTGTACTGAATGAGATCATCCTGTGAAGGTCTCTGTATCTAATAAGGTTGGTATTTTACAGAGAACCCTTGCTTGCTACCACATTTCGACCTCAATCAGACTTATTCTTGAATTGTGTGATGACTTCGTTTAATGTCTAGGGTTATGATAGTGATGAAGTGTAAGTTCACAACAACCAACAGACAGATAAACACCTACTCGTTAAGATTCACAACAATTTACAACACTATGACAATTCACAAACACATAACACTCTAAAGATTTTATCTTAAGTAAGTCAAGTGTTAAATTTCATATAATGTATTAGCTTTTTCAATATATACATATCCTAATCCTACTACAATGTGAATGGCATAGGGAATCACAATCAAATGGTAAGCACAAGGTTTATGTACAAGAATTTATACAAAGATTCTTTGTCGAGTAAGCAGTTTTGTGTTAGTGATGGCATTCTGCCCCAAAAAGATTCGGTGAATTTTTCCCAGTCATGCTGTGTGTAAAAGCTGTTAATCATATATTTTAATTTTTCTGATTAACACTGCCTGATCTCATCTCTCTAAATGTGTGTAAACGGTTATCTTTGGCTAGCACCCATCCTCCTCTAAGATTTCTTCTGGCCCAATATTCCAGTGTATTTGATCAAATCGTTTTGGGAACCCCCATACGTCAAAAGAGCCGTTACCCAGTCATTCCACACATTGTCATTCATTCCAACACCCTTCTACTCCGTTTTCTAGGCATTTATTTGTTAATTCATAGGTCACCCAATCCTCCAAGGTTATCTTTTAACTTCAAAGTTCTCTTAGCTGATATGCCCATTACGACCAGGACTATCTTGAGTCTTTCTCAGTCAGACTACTATGTTTCGACAAAAAGTCCGGGACTCTTTCCTATCCCACTAGCAGATATGGACCATAACCTGACAGTATCTCTGTTCTCCTATATATGTTGACGCGATTACACCAATATCTTAAATTACATATCTAAATGGACTATTAAGATACTTTATGTATGACTTATTCCTAGTCCCTCCCACTTGCCCTTCCTGTATCGAATAAATGATTTGTCAATGGGCATAAGTGGTCCATGTAGTTAAGAATACAGATTTTTTTTCGATTGTTAAGTGTTTAAATTTCAACTACCAAACCACCTATTTCATAATTCCTTAACGACCTAGTTACTATCAGGGTATAAAAGTTGCAGGAGCCCTACGACTAAAAAATCAGGTTTCCTAATAAGAATTAAACACCTGAGTTTTTGAACTTGCAAAACCATCAGCACATTCGTATCACGTACAGCTTGTTTTCATGTATGCACTCAATGTTATTTGAAAATACGAAAAATCAGGTCCATGCCACTGCGAG
The DNA here is from genome assembly GCA_024509875.1 of Oreohelix idahoensis. Classification (NCBI taxonomy): domain Eukaryota; kingdom Metazoa; phylum Mollusca; class Gastropoda; order Stylommatophora; family Oreohelicidae; genus Oreohelix; species Oreohelix idahoensis. The sequence continues at coordinate 61,662 of JAMPIV010010255.1, forward strand.
TGTGGTATATTTTTAGACAACACAGTGAGTGGTATATTGATCCAACTTCCTCTGTTCTTTCACTACTGTGTTTCCATGGTACCGTTTACCTCTGCCTCTTGCTTTTTTTTTCTTCTAAGCCCGTCTGTCTTTCCATAGGCTAACCTTAGTGCGCGATTTTGCACTAGTGGTTGGTTTTAGAAATCAAAGGATCGTCTAAAAGATTTGTCTACAAGATTCTATTTTTAGAACTACGGTTATCCGCCGTATTGTTAGGTTAAGCATTTTATTTAGGAACGAACGAATTAGGACAAGTAGAAATCTTGTGTTAGCCATTACGGCGTTATACAACTAAGGCGTTATCTATACTAGGAAAGCACTGGTCCTTCTCCATTCTTCTTCCTATCGTATTATTTCGTTCGGCTTTACCTTTATGTTCTAATTTATATATGGGTATTAGAATTTTTCACCACACATTACTCATCCCACGCGTATTTGAAAATATTAAATTTAATATACACGCGTGGCCTCTTACATAGTAATGTCATATCGTTACCTAAGACTTCCGGCGCATCTCTGTTTATCACAATTTCATATCTGCGTGCCTCGCTTATAGTCAGATGTCTGGTCAGATCCGTATGGTCCTTCTTTCGAATGTGGTCCGTCACATTCTAAATTATTTCAATCGCTGGCCGGGTCACCAAACCTGGCGAATCGTAACAACAGTCTGGGAGTGGAGTGTGAAACAATAAGATACTCATTACTCCCGTAGCAAATACTGCCATACGGGAGTGGCGTGTTAGAGAATTCACCATGCTATGTCCAGCATAGAGCAAAATAGTGAAAATAACGAATGAAAAGGCATGATTTATGCCAAATAAAAGAAATAATTGAGAAAAATTAAGAAAAAGAAAGGATACTACCGCGGGCTGAAGGTGTGAGAGATCACACAAAAGAGTATGTTCAGACGTTTTGTCACAGTTTTCTGAAGCACAAATAAAAAACTTACAAGTCAAATATCAGTTCCTGCGCCTTGTTTTGACATTTTTGTCGTGTACATCCAAATGTTCAAGTGAGGATATAAAATTTTAGTTTGGTTTGGTTTGGTGTGAAGGACATTCTTCATTGCACACGGACTACTCCATCAGCGCTTCGATCTCTTCCCTTAGATCACGCAATGAGGATCTCATCACAATGCATGAACTATGTAGCACCGGCGAGAATCCAAATGTGTGTATATAGGAATCACACATTCTATAAATATTTTTGTGGTAAGTAGGTTTCTAGTTTTTAAATGTTGCCAGGGCTGCGACCTTATGACCTGCTCTTTACGATTTCCAACTGCCGTGGAATTTTTAACGTGCGCAACTTCCACAAGGGATCTCTTATTTGTTCGCCCTAAGTCGCGAAGGCTAGACATCCTATCTCACTACCCAAGAGACCTGAGGAAGTATAACATCATTAAGACCAGACATTAATAGTTGATTTAATTATTATAGAGAGACGTGCACACGTATGAATCAGTTATCTGAAATATGTATACAACAGAGCTACTTAAGTAATTATTTACTGAATAACTCGGAGGCTCCGAAACGAGTAAATATATCTTTATCTTCATAGAAGAGGCGGGCAGATACAAAGTTCATGACTGCTTTGACAAATTCAGCGTTGTGCTTGATTTCTGAAAAAATCTTATGAAGACTTCTTAAAATAGAAGCAACATTCTTCTATTTACAACTCTGCCAAGAGTAACTTTGAGTGAAGGTCATTGTATACTCTAAATTGTGGCCATTGTTGGACCATCACTGCAGAGCACGTGAGGCAATCATGTGATAAACACATAAACCAGTTAGTATCAGACCTCAAAATGACATCATGCTATAGTTTTCGCTGTCTTCTCCTCTCTTTCATTGCTCCTCCCTCTGTCTTCTCCTCTTTGCGTGTTTTTCTTTCTCTGTCTTCGCCTTTCTGGGTTTACTCCTAACTATGTATTCTCCTGTTTGTGTGTTTTTCTTTATGTGTCTTTTATTCTCTGGCTTCTATTCTCTGTATGTCAGTCCTTGTCTCTGTGTTGTTTCTTCCTCCGTCTTCTCCACTCGCGGCGTCCTCCTCTCTATCTGTCCTTAACTCTGGTTTCTCCATTCTGTGTTTTATCTCTTTATGTTCTCTCTGTATGCCATTCTATTTGTGTCCTCTCCTCTCTGTTTTCATCTCTGTGCTTCCATCTGTCCTTTTGTCTACTGTCCTCCCCCCGATGTGTCTACCTGTCTATGTATCCTCCTTTCAAGGTGCCCTCCTGTCTTTCTAACTCTCCCTATCGCTTGTCATCTTTTTACCCAGACACTGCCTCACACCACCGACACCGCCACCACATACATTAGTTTACGCGTGAACTGATAACACAGAGGCGCATCCTTAAAACACAGACAAACTCAGGGTCTCCGGCTCATTATTTTTGACTAATGGATGACTATCCACCACAATACTTATCGCTGGTCTCTCCTCGCCTATGGTGTCACCTCTGGTGCCACAGTTTTTACTCTAAGCATCTTCTCACCATCTTAACAATTGTTTCCATGTCTGCTACAAATATATCGCAACTCCATTTTAGGCCTGGGATTGCCAAACATACGTTCTGTCCGACTTCAATACTTTGGGGGATATCGGTTGGAAAATTAGACCTTGGCGGAAACACGTGATTACGCCCATAAGGAGGAATCCTTGCAGACACTTATTTTTTTTAAAGGCCGTAGTTCTTAAGCATAACAAAATCGTTTCTCAGGCCAGTTTAGTCGATTTTGCTTGGCGCGTCGTTGCATTAGGAAGTAGATGGAAAGAAAATTAATCAAGTCCGACACAAAAGTAAGAATCACCATATTACTAATCATCTAAGTAAAATATACGGTAACAAACAATTTTTTTTTTTTCTTAACCAGCGGCACTTGGGCTTTCAGCCCTTCGGCCCAATGACATGTCATTGCGAGGCTAGGGAACCAGCTTTTCAAGAACTTACAGAAACGATGCTCATTGCACCGTGAAAGCTAAATAGAACACCCATTAAAAGAACACTCAAGCCAGTCAAGTTTTTCATGGTGCATTGACCATCATCTTCTTCTTTGATCCTTAGCCGCCGATTGTCAAAGCAGTCAGTGGCCATCACGCCTGGTGGCGTCTTGTAGGGCAGCAACAAACTGCTTCCACTTTGTTCGGTCGGCGACCATCCTTCGTACAGTACCCCAGCTCTGGTTCATTCTTTGCATCTTGGCCTTCACAGTTCTCCGTCAAGTTATTTTTGGCCGGCCTCTCTTTCGCTTTCCTTCGGGGGTCCATAGCATAGCTGTTCTGGTGATGGCATCGGGGTCTCTTCTGACCCAACTCCAGCGTCTGCCAGCAATGACGGTGTACATGTTCTCTTGGTTACTCCGAGTAAGTAGTTCTTGGTTAGTGATAGTATTCGGCCACAAGATTCGGAGAATTTTCCTTCGGCAGATTGTGTGGAAGGAGGACAGTTTCGACATTTCCTTCTCTGTTACTCTCCAGCATTCCGCACCATAGAGAAGCACAGAAAGTACACAGCTCTATTAGTTATCATAAATTAGACTACAAAGATAGAGATAGTTGAAGAGAATTACCAGGAATGAAATCACGACAGCTGACATGACGGTTTAGCGACATGACGCTGCCGGCTTGCAGGTTTCCTGCTAGACTAAGTTGGTTTACAATCCACGGCACGTGCTGTATCTCTGTGTGTCGCTTTGTGATTTAGTGAATTATATAAACTCTTTATAACTATTATTTTCTTTTATTGTTGTCAATATCATATAAAATTAATTAATAATGGCAGATGAAAGTGAAAAGAGAAGTCGTACGGCAATTACATTAGATAGAAAAAAAAGATTCAAATTATAAAATTTAGTGATGACGGTGTATCGAAGAGTGAAATAGACTGAATGCTAACTTACCTCGGACTACTGTTGCAACTGTCGTTAAAAAAAAAAAAAAAAAATTCTTGATGCAATTAAAAGTGCAACTCCAGTTAACACTGCAGTCATTCAGACACGTGATAAGGTTGCTGATGATTTGGTGACACTGTTAATGGTGGGGATATACGAACGAACGAACGAACGAACTTTATTTTCGAAGGGTAAAGAATTGGGCGCGCAGGCCCGTCTAACATTCTGCGTCTAACATTCATAACGATCAAACTAGTCGATATGATCCATCAAGCCTGGCCATATCGCATACGTACAGTACTTACTTTAATTATAAATGCTTTATTTACGTCAGTTATGCAGTCATATGACGATCGAAGTAGTCAGTACATGCACCGTCAAGAGAAAAAGGCAATGATACGTTTTACGACGAAATTCACTTTAAGACAACAGGCTCGAACTTGACATGTCGTAACAGCGGGGTATACCTGTATATGTACGACAGGTTCAAATGTCACAACTGTTATTGCCTAGAACGCATTAAACGTATTATTAAATGTGTCACTATAATTACCAAGTAAAAAGAAAGTAGTCACCTTGCCTACACTGACACACGCAGGGTGAAGGGTTGGAGACTTTAACTTACTAGGTCCAGCTTTATGAGCTGAGATGACAGTTCCCTTCTTCACTGCCTTTGCCTTCCCTAAACCAATAGCAAATTAAGGTACCCGTTTACAGTTGGGTAGACAGGAGCGTGACGTCACCAGGTTTCTAACCCGGTATCTTTGCTGCGAAAGGCAAGTGTCTAACCACTCTGCCAATCGGGAAGAAGATTTACCAAAATGATCTCTCTCTCCAAGCCTCAACTCACTTATGTCTGTCTAAGCACCTCCTGCTCTCTCTCTTTTCTCTTATCATACATAGAGATTATAGTAAAGAGCTAAAAATACAAATATGGATGGAAAGGTCGTGAACAGCGTATTAATAAATGTGTAAAATTTATTAAAGAAGAAAAGCATGAAAATAATGCATATCATCACAACAACATAAAATTTCATCAATAATCAAATATTCATCAATAATCATATACACCAACAACCACACACACAGATCACCATTCATAAAACCTGTAGAACACAAAGAGATAAATAATCGAGTGACAGTCCTTCGGTTTTCGGGGACCAGCTGAAGTAACTCCAGTAAGTGGTGTTTTCGTATATATCCTCCATCGGTGATGGAATTAACCTGAATAACATCACTGTATAGGCGCTATCGTTGGTGACCCCCCCCTACTGGCGCGAGTTGGGCTGGAACTCTGTCCATAGATGGCTGCTCATACGTGCGAGGTTTTAAGTATCAGGAAATACACCAGAAGAAGTCACTTGAGGACAAAGAGACCCAGGCGCGCTTATCCGGCGCAAGGCTCCGCTTGGCTGTAAATCGTGTTTAAACTGGTTTGGCTGTGGTTTGCTGAGTGCCCCGTTTAGGCACAACAAAGGCGGGTGATATGGAATTCTGCTATAGGCATGCTGAGCGGGTTTGATATTCTGGACGCCGCAATGCTCTGGCTGGTAATCCAATAGGCGAGTAGAGAACTACTACTGCGTTTGGCGATTCCAGATTTAGCGTTGGCTCCGTTGCACTGCGTGAGCTTAACTTAGCGTTGACAAAAAGGGGTTTTGATTCAGGAACGGGGTTGACGATTCGTGACGCTAGCGGTATTCAGAACCCTCTAGATCGAAGAGAATAGTTCGTTCTTCGCCTGACTGGAATCTGCTCTCGCGAGTCGGTCTCCCTGAAACTGAGACCCAAAAAGAGACACCCTTTTACTTCAAGCAAATAATAAATCACACTAACTTTATACAGAAAGTTTCGCTCCACTATGGGATTAAATTTATTGTAGTTATTGCTATGATAGTTTAGGGCTGTCTTTAACCATGTCTCCTGTTCCTTAAAAATATCAATTATCAACACGCGCCCGCATAGGCTTAATATCTTTTGCACACCCAGGTACCTGTCAGTAACTGTTCTGACATCAAAAATCTACTCCTCTTCTCCCAATCTCAACATACAGGAAACCTAACCTGTAGTTACAGTTAAATGAATATGCTTATTCATCTTACAACATTAAATGAATTTACATAAACAGATTACAGCATTTGACATTACACAAATAAATCGTATGTCCCCTTTGGGAAATATATTAGCATTTCCACAAAATGAGTACAAAGAAAATGCAATGTTCTTGCTATAATAATACAGTTGTGGCTAGATGTCATGGAATATTCTAATCCACATATATAAATTATTAGGTAAATATGAAGCCTAACAAATAAAATTAATAAAGAAAAGAGCAATGGAAAAATAACAGTGCTGTCACAAAGAATGTACTCGAAATCCCCTTGTTTTCTGCTACGTCTGCAAATTGTAACGCTTTCACGTTGATATAAAAGCTTACTGTATTATTATCCGCTTTCTTCAATGAAACGTGTGCTGTATTTCTTGGAAAAGCATTGAGAGGCCCTGCGTAATGACCTAAATTAATCCTAACATTAATTATATTACGTTACCAAAACGAACGAACAGATGGACAAAAGGATAAAGAGAGAGGGGAGGGCTGAAAATCAGGAACGCATGCAACACGCGTCGCGCGATACACAAATGCTGCCATCACGCGTGTAAGTCTACATGCACTAATTGTTTTTCAGACGGACAGTGATAAAATACACTACCCTTTCCCAGAGTTAGGTTTATAAATCATAAAAAACTCTTATTAGGAAAGACAACATTAGATGGGTTTACGGTTGAAAACATAACAGTACCCAGACAGCACATCTTCGAAACAGGAGGTAGAAGAAATTGCATATTTTGAACGCAGCCACGTAGCTCCTTTAAATTTGTATTTTTGGGTTCCTTAGGGCTTGCTGACAAATAACATGTAAAACGTTACGCAAATAGTCCAGGAATTAATAAATTATACCCAAAATAAAATAGTGGGGATGCCTGACAACACAAAATCATTTCTGCTCATAAAATTTTTTATAACGTGTTTGAAAAAAACCTTACGTTACATAAATAGCCTAACATGTAAACTCCCAATTGATTGGAGCGCAACAAATGAAAGCCTAACCACGATTGGTCGGACTATAAATACTATCTTTCGTTGTTAAGGGAAACGGGGAAAGGTAACATTTTTTCAAACACTTGTCGAAACGGGGCTCATTGGTCAGACTCGCTGATATACACACTTGGGAGCGTTAGTTCGAAACCACTTGTTTAAATAAGTTTGATAAAGCATCAGTGCGTTGAAGCCAGCTTATATTGTGCTAAATAAAAGCCTGGAAGATAAGCAGATGGGAATTTGTGCCAGTTTGTGCCAGAATTCATTGCTAATCAACGTATCTGTGTTTATTCGTATGAATTGTGGTAAGCTTGAACCATTCAATATCTTTTAATGAAAATTGAATGTGAATTGTTGATTTATGCCTGTATATATATGTGTAGTTCAGTGGCAAACGTGAGGTAAAGCCTGTAATGCTCCAGCCTGAACAGAGGGTGTCGGAGAAAAGTCAAACGGCATGGAATGGCCAAACAGTACACTGACACCTGGATGATTGAATAGAAAGAAATAATGCTGGAATTGCAGAGGCGTAGTAACCATTAAGAAGGGTAATACTGGAATAAAGTATTTCAAATGAAGCTGACAGTTGGCCTAATGCTCTGAACTCAATGTTTGTGCTGTGTTGTGATCAGTGTAACAAGAGAGTTTAAGTTAGTTATGAAGTAGAAGGTACATCCTTCTTGATTTCAGGGACAGTGGTCTTGATGGTACTGAGCAGCACCTGGTCAGAGTTTTGCTGAATCCAGTGTCGGACAGCATACTCCTTGGTCCTTTTAGCTATCAGTGAGGTGTCTCCAGAGCCCAGAGGAGAATTCGAGCAGAGGAGTCCTTTCCTGCCGCCATCACGCCAGATAAGCTAACTTGGCCAGCTGAGCTCAACATTATGTCCCCTCATCTTGAAATGACTTTGTAAAAATATATTAAGAGGGGAAATTAATTGTCTTAATATCAGGAACTGAGAACATCTCCAATACTAATTTCCTTACGACAAACTATTGAAGTCATGATGACAACTACCAACAGAGCTTGAACAAAACAAAACCAGTATTACCTCATACTACTATTACACAACTGACACACATAGGATATTTTTAATAATATATGTCACTCCCAGATTCATATTAATACATTCTGTACATAACTTGTAATTAACATTGATTGTGATTCCTGGTTCCTTTGTATTTGAATCAGGACACATACACATTTATGATATTAATGAATACATATTGTTAATTGAAAAGTTACGAGTGACTTCTTTAAGATATTCTCATAGAGTGTTATATGTATGTGAGTGTCACAGTGTTGTTAATAGTAGTGGATTAAATTAAATTGTTTATCTGTCTGTTGTTGTGACTTACACTTCATCATACACATACCCTAGACACATAACGTAGCATCACACTATTCCAGAATAATTCTGACTGAGATATATAGATATGTGGTAGCAAGTAAGGTTATCTATAATACACTACTCTTAATAGATATAGATACCTTCACAGCTGATCTCAGTCAGTACACTAAGTTCCCTATAAGTATTTATAACATCCCACTTCACCACATATATTGGGGTCTCGCTCTTGGGATTTTGAATCTTTAACTATTAAAAATATTGGGGGTAATTCACTTCAGGGAATATAAGAATTAAAAGGTATCCTTGGGTGGAATTAAATAAGGTTGAGCTCACGGTGCCTGTGTTGTCCATTAAAGATTGAATTGTTGGTTAGACATTGTATAAATTTACATAATAGACAATGGCGGACCTGGCCAAATTTCGATCTGCTGCGGTTCAGACTGCAAAAGAGTTAGGATTAGATGGGCAAGTTATGGTTGCCTATGTCACGACGGAATGTGACAAATTTATTGAACGTGAAGAAAGAAGGTTTGAAGCCGAAAGAAAGTTAGAGGCTGACAAGGAAATTAAGAAGTTACAGTTTGAAGCTGAGGCTGAGACTAAGAAGTTACAGTTTGAAGCTGAGGCTGAGACTAAGAGGTTGCAGATTGAGGCTGAGGCTAAGAAATTGGAGGCAGAAAGAGAAGACAGAAGATTGGCTGCAGAAAGGGAAGACAAAAGATTAGCTGCAGAAAGGGAAGAGAAGAAATTAGCTGCAGAAGAGAGGAAATTAGCTGCAGAAAGGGAAGCAGAAGATAAAAGATTACAAAGGGAACATGAGTTACGACTAAGGGAGTTTGAGTTTCAAGGCCATGCTCCTGAAAATGGTGCCAGTCCCTTTGCCTCTGATGCTACGGTTACTCAAGGAGCCTCAACCTCAGCTATGAATTTTCATTTAGATCATTTTGTTGAGAAAGACGATGATATTGAGAGCTACCTAAATAGGTATGAACTATTAGCTACCACGTATGGGTTAGAGAGAGAAAGGTGGAGCTTAAAGTTATCTCAGGGACTTCGTGGGGCAGCTTATGAAGTTTTTGCAAAAATGAGCAGAGGTGATCAGGAAAATTATGACATGCTAAAGCAGGCTCTTTTGTTAAGGTATGAAAAGAATGCAAAATTCTATAGAAAAAAATTTAGGAATGCTAAACTACTGTCAGGTGAAACCTATCACCAGTTCTCTGCACGAATAGAGACATACTTGGAGAAATGGACTTCTCTGGGGAAAACCCAAGATCTTAAGGAAATGGTCCTTATAGAGCAATTAAGAGAGTCCATGGCTCCAGACCTGAGAAAGTTTCTCATGGAACAAGGTGCAGAGAGGCTGGATGAGTTGCTAAATGTTGCTGAAAGGTATCAAGCAGCTCAAGCAGAGGTAACAGGTAATAAAAAGAAACAGGTGGACAACTTTAGGGCACCACAGAACTTTAATAAATTTGATCCTAAGGATCAAAATAAAGGTAAGCACCAATTTGATAGGCCACGGTATGACAATAAAAATAAATTCCCACAATTCGATGAAAGGAAATATAATGAAAGAAAATCTTTCAACCAAGGAAAAAGGTGGTGTAAGAATTGTCAGATGGACAATCATGACACTGACCGTTGCAGAAGGAAACCTGTGTATATGGCAACCCTTCAGGTCAGGTCGACCTCAAGACAGGAGGAGGATATTATGTTAGATACCACTCCAGAAGAGATGAGGAAGGCACAGGCTGGGGATAAAACACTCAAGCCTTGTTTCAGAAAATTGTCAACTTGTCATACAACTCCAGGCAAGGGAGATTTTTACATGAAAAACAAGTTGATGTATAGGAAGACTGGAGCTAGATCCAATGGTCACGGACAGCTGGTTCTTCCAAAAAGATATAGGACAGACTTAATAAGGAGCCTACATGTGAAACCAGATGGGGACCATGAGAAGATAGGTACCATCATTCAAAAGGTGGCTCACAATTATTATTGGCCCAAAGCAAGATGGGACATTGAGAATTTTGTAGAAAGGTGTAGCATAGCACATGAGGGAACACCCACAAGTGGGAACATGGATCAGGACCTGGACACGCCCCGGGGCAAAATTAGGCCTGATAATAAAAAGAGATATAAATTTGATACAGTGGACCAAATGGAATGGGAAGCCCCTTTTCACGGACAAGCTTCACTTAACTGTTTTACAATGGCCACTATGCGGAGAGTGCAAAAAGATGTCTTACCCCAGGATAAGCCGACAATCCCTCAATCGGACTTAAACAAACTGGAGGAAGAGGATGTAGAGAGGAAATCTCTCATCAAGAATTTTAAGTGGGGAGACAGCCCCAAAAGAAAAATTGGTAGCGGTCGTTTTGTGAATGAAAATTCTGGGAGGAAAAATCATCACTATAAAGCTTCAAGTGGAAGAGACCATACCGGTGCATGGACAAATAGGTCCACACAATTAAGGTCCATATGTAGCTTTGTTAAGAACGTGGACTGATGAAAAGGCAGAGGAAAACATTACATCTTCATACCAATATGTGAATGAGCTGACCACTCGGTTGAAAACTGGCTGGAAACTTGCCAATGAAAATTTGAAACAAGCCAGGAAGAAACATGCTGCCTATTATAACAGGAAGGCGAAAGACAGAAATTTGGCTGTGGGAGAGAAAGTACTGCTTCTTTTGCCTGGGAGTCAGAATAAGTTACAAATTGGATGGCAGGGTCCATATACAGTTCTAGAGAAGGTGTCTAGAACAAATTATAAGATAGATAAGAAGGGGAAAGAAAAAATCTATCATGTGAATCTCCTGAAGAAATATTTGGAAAGAGAACATCAGGAAGAGACACACTTGTTGACCTTGTCCATCGCCATGGAGATGAAAAAGGAACCACTTTCATCATTTGAATATCCATTACACCCCTGTGAGACAGCAGCACAGGTGAAAATCAGTACACATTTAACGAAAACTCAGAAAGAGAGAGTGCAACAGGTTCTAAATAATCATGCAGAGGTGTTAACAGACCGACCAGGGCATACAAACCTATTGGAATATGATATGAAACTGATAGACCCCACACCTGTCTGTATGAAACCATATTCGATTCCGTTTGCTAAGGAGAAAGCTTTGAAGGAAGAGATAGACTATCTGTTGAAGGAAGGAATTATTTCGCACAGTGAGTCTTCGTATAGTTCCGGTGTTGTACTCTTAAGGAAGCCCTCTGGAGAACATAGACTCTGTATAGATTACAGGAGACTGAATGCTATTACAGAAGGACAGGTGGATCCATTGCCGGATACAAATCAGCTGTTTGCCAGACTAAATAAAGCTAAATATTTCTCAAAAGTGGATCTGAGTAAAGGATACTATCAGATTCCAGTAAAGCCTGAGGTTAGACCATACTTAGCTTTTAGTACCTCAGAAGGACACTATGAGTTTAATAGATTGCCATTTGGATTGAAGAATGCGCCTAGTGTCTTCTCTAGAATGATGAGAAAATTATTGGATCCTCTGAATAATCCCTGTATAACAAATTTTATGGATGATATCCTTATAGCAACAGAAACATTTGAGGAACACATTGACTCTCTGAACATGCTGTTTGATCGACTTAGGGAGGCAAATTTAACAGCCCGACCAACCAAATGTTGCGTTGGATGTAAAGAATTGGAATTTTTGGGACACACAGTTTATCAGGGAAACATGACCCCTGACCCAAAGAATTTAGAAAAACTACAGAAAGCCCCGAGACCACAAACCAAGAAGGACGTGAGATCCTTTGTCTCATTATGTGGTTTCTACCAGAAGTATATCAAAAACTTTAATTCCATATGTGCACCTTTAACGGAATTGACACGTAAAGGACTTCCAGATCGCATTACATGGACACCACAATGTGAAATGACTTACCAAGAATTGAAGGAAAAGCTCACAAGTAAACCCATTTTGAAATTACCTGACTTAAGTCAAGAATTCATAGTAAGGACGGATGCAAGTAATATTGGGTTAGGTGCAACTCTACTACAGAAATCAGATGCATTGGATGGGGAATTAAGCCCAGTGGCATATGCTAGCAGAAAGTTGAATAAAGCTGAAATCAACTACTCAACTAGCGAAAAAGAATGTCTTGCAGTAATATGGGCAATAAAGAAATTCAATATTTATCTATATGGGAAGGCATTTAAGTTGCAAACAGATCACAAACCTTTATCGTTTCTAGCACAGGCTAAGCATGAGAACTCTAGGTTACTCCGATGGTCTTTGCTTCTGGCTCCATATAATTTTAGCATTGAGTATATATCTGGAAAAACCAATTTGGGAGCGGATTTTTTAAGCCGCCATCCGTGTGATGAGAATCACCGTAAACCCCAGAAATAATAATAAATTTCTCTATGTGTATATAGAATAAAGGACTGACATATAATGTCTGTTTTAAGAGGGGAGGTGTCATGGAATATTCTAATCCACATATATAAATTATTAGGTAAATATGAAGCCTAACAAATAAAATTAATAAAGAAAAGAGCAATGGAAAAATAACAGTGCTGTCACAAAGAATGTACTCGAAATCCCCCTTGTTTTCTGCTACGTCTGCAAATTGTAATGCTTTCACGTTGATATAAAAGCTTACTGTATTATTACCCGCTTTCTTCAATGAAACGTGTGCTGTATTTCTTGGAAAAGCATTGAGAGGCCCTGCGTAATGACCTAAATTAATCCTAACATTAATTATATTACGTTACCAAAACGAACGAACAGATGGACAAAAGGATAAAGAGAGAGGGGAGGGCTGAAAATCAGGAACGCATGCAACACGCGTCGCGCGATACACAAATGCTGCCATCACGCGTGTAAGTCTACATGCACTAATTTTTTTTCAGACGGACAGTGATAAAATACACTACCCTTTCCCAGAGTTAGGTTTATAAATCATAAAAAACTCTTATTAGGAAAGACAACATTAGATGGGTTTACGGTTGAAAACATAACAGTACCCAGACAGCACATCTTCGAAACAGGAGGTAGAAGAAATTGCATATTTTGAACGCAGCCACGTAGCTCCTTTAAATTTGTATTTTTGGGTTCCTTAGGGCTTGCTGACAAATAACATGTAAAACGTTACGCAAATAGTCCAGGAATTAATAAATTATACCCAAAATAAAATATTGGGGGTGCCTGACAGCATAAAATCATTTCTGCTCATAAAATTTTTTTTATAACGTGTTTGAAAAAAAACCTTACGTTACATAAATAGCCTAACATGTAAACTCCCAATTGATTGGAGCGCAACAAATGAAAGCCTAACCACGATTGGTCGGACTATAAATACTATCTTTCGTTGTTAAGGGAAACGGGGAAAGGTAACATTTTTTCAAACACTTGTCGAAACGGGGCTCATTGGTCAGACTCGCTGATATACACACTTGGGAGCGTTAGTTCGAAACCACTTGTTTAAATAAGTTTGATAAAGCATCAGTGCGTTGAAGCCAGCTTATATTGTGCTAAATAAAAGCCTGGAAGATAAGCAGATGGGAATTTGTGCCAGTTTGTGCCAGAATTCATTGCTAATCAACGTATCTGTGTTTATTCGTATGAATTGTGGTAAGCTTGAACCATTCAATATCTTTTAATGAAAATTGAATGTGAATTGTTGATTTATGCCTGTATATATATGTGTAGTTCAGTGGCAAACGTGAGGTAAAGCCTGTAATGCTCCAGCCTGAACAGAGGGTGTCGGAGAAAAGTCAAACGGCATGGAATGGCCAAACAGTACACTGACACCTGGATGATTGAATAGAAAGAAATAATGCTGGAATTGCAGAGGCGTAGTAACCATTAAGAAGGGTAATACTGGAATAAAGTATTTCAAATGAAGCTGACAGTTGGCCTAATGCTCTGAACTCAATGTTTGTGCTGTGTTGTGATCAGTGTAACAAGAGAGTTTAAGTTAGTTATGAAGTAGAAGGTACATCCTTCTTGATTTCAGGGACAGTGGTCTTGATGGTACTGAGCAGCACCTGGTCAGAGTTTTGCTGAATCCAGTGTCGGACAGCATACTCCTTGGTCCTTTTAGCTATCAGTGAGGTGTCTCCAGAGCCCAGAGGAGAATTCGAGCAGAGGAGTCCTTTCCTGCCGCCATCACGCCAGATAAGCTAACTTGGCCAGCTGAGCTCAACATTATGTCCCCTCATCTTGAAATGACTTTGTAAAAATATATTAAGAGGGGAAATTAATTGTCTTAATATCAGGAACTGAGAACATCTCCAATACTAATTTCCTTACGACAAACTATTGAAGTCATGATGACAACTACCAACAGAGCTTGAACAAAACAAAACCAGTATTACCTCATACTACTATTACACAACTGACACACATAGGATATTTTTAATAATATATGTCACTCCCAGATTCATATTAATACATTCTGTACATAACTTGTAATTAACATTGATTGTGATTCCTGGTTCCTTTGTATTTGAATCAGGACACATACACATTTATGACATTAATGAATACATATTGTTAATTGAAAAGTTACGAGTGACTTCTTTAAGATATTCTCATAGAGTGTTATATGTATGTGAGTGTCACAGTGTTGTTAATAGTAGTGGATTAAATTAAATTGTTTATCTGTCTGTTGTTGTGACTTACACTTCATCATACACATACCCTAGACACATAACGTAGCATCACACTATTCCAGAATAATTCTGACTGAGATATATAGATATGTGGTAGCAAGTAAGGTTATCTATAATACACTACTCTTAATAGATATAGATACCTTCACAGCTGATCTCAGTCAGTACACTAAGTTCCCTATAAGTATTTATAACATCCCACTTCACCACACTAGATCATACGATATAATTATATCTATGCCTGGTGACTGCTTTCAGTGAAAGTTATAGACTAGTGCCTAGTCACACAAGTAAGCATAAAATGATCCTCCCTTGCCACTAGAAATATCTATCAAAAGGAATAAGTGACTATCTCCTATAATCCAGAGTTATTACCTGCATCTCACTATTCAGTTTTAAAGTGAACAATCCACACCTGACATTATCTTACAGAAATGACAGTTAATTTTGCTGACTCTTAACCCAATGGTAAGCATTCGTGGACTGATTCTACGCCTAATATCTGTTACTGTAAGTTTAACATTTAACCCATGATAAACCGTAACAGTTTAAGCACCACTTAATAGGCCGTAGACAGCGCTACCTTATCACTGAATAAATTACTAGGAGAAGTCCTCAGAAATAAATTCACTTCCCTAACAGATATATATAAAAGCTAACATGAATATATCATATTTATAATTATGTCAACTCACCCCGAAAAATGCCAAGAAATAGGCGAAAAACATTTAGTTCTGTGTTAATGTTTGCCTTATTTCCATAATGGTCTATCTCGGGCCAGGAAATTCACGAATGTCTTTGTCTATTAAAACCAGTCTACTCTTATAGATCACAAGGGACGCTCCCCCCGAACACCTGGCGTGCGTATTTCTACAGAAGTTCGGCGAAAGACGTAATCTAGAGTAAGACAAAAGAAATCGTGCGAAAGTTCCCCAGGCCTCAAAGGGTACCAGCCGCTCGTCATCAAACGTTTTAAAGCGACCAGAGAAATTCCCCTGTTGGGACCACAGAGGGTACCCGCCGCTAACGAACCGTTTCTTTCACAGAAACCGTCTTGGCTCGTTCTAACACTTAAAGCGGACCCGAGAAATGTTTCTCTGGTCGAACAGGTGCGTTTAGATAACATTACGTCTAGCGTTAGCTGACCGCAGCTGGCCAGCGTAAACAACCTCGGGTGGGGTTGAGAAGGTGAAAAAATGTAGGTAGAATATGAAAGAAACGAAAATACAAATGTCTCGGAAAACAGAACATTAAAAGAGTAATAACATTATGGACAAGATGGTAAAATAAATTATCTTTCACGTGACAGGCAGAAATGTAAAAAAAAAAATCTAAATGCCTATTTTCATCACTCCTATAAAAACAAAGATTTGCATTCGCTGGTTCACCTCAATTTTGTGTCTGTGGATCATTATTTATGTACGAGATCTCGCTTTCTAACGCGATGAGACAAGTTGCATAATTCTATCTTGCCGTCTGCAGTGAGAGCATTGTTAAGTAAGTTAGTGTCCAGCAGATATTTCCTGTGTGCGCGCCGGAGATATTTATCGGCGGAATATTGGCAACAGCTCTGCACTTTAACATTTCAAGTTTCCGTAAATTTGTTTCGTTGTTTTGTGTCAAAATTATATTATTATAAATGCATTTATGAAGAAGTTCAAAACTAGGATGTAAAGAAACGATACAACATTTGAGTTTGTTCATCATGTGCGTCTATGATACATTACGTTGGCTTGAAGAAAAGTATTTTTCATTCTGATTTTCTGTAATGTCGTAGATTTTCGATAGGAGAATTAAGACTAGGTTTGGTCCCTTCTGAATAGGTTTGAATAGGTGATAGACTCAGTGAGAGTTAGTGAAAGGTAATAGAATTTCCACACACGTGAGATGATAGATTTTGATATAGTGGCTGTCTCTGAAAGCGAAAAGAATTCTTCTCTCTCTCACCTATCTTCTACAACAGTTGATACAGCGTCAGACAGACTACACCAATATACATATTACGTATATTTCTATCACTCACAGGCACGCACATACACGTGACGACAGGTAAACACAATGACGTGGGAAAACTATAACAATGATATATATATTATCTAGAACGAGCTGACCAAACACGATTATTAAGTTCAAGAGCGATTTTTAATATCAGGAAAAATCGGCTCACAACATCAAAGAAAGTACATCAAGGAAAATACATATACACATAGTCACAAAACTTCAAGGAAATGTTGCAAGGATGATAGCCCCGTTATGGTGTTAACTCTAGGTTTAGCCCGGCCCCGTTAAGAGAACAGATGATGGCGCCCGAGTCACAGATACATAGGGTTTGAGTCTAAGAGTTTTTCTTTGTTTTATCTCGTAATTATATGCACAGAATTTGAAAAAAATCTGATTTAACCTAAGACAAAAACACAAGAACTCTAGCCTTAGCAACAAATTATGCAGATTGGAAAAAAAATTAGGACAGCAACAGGGTGTCAAAAATATAATAGTGAAAATATCACTCAGACCAGCGTACACTCATTCATTCCGCCATGGCTTCTCATTCAGGTACTCACGACTTTGCTCGCTGCCTCTTGGAACACATTGATTTTAGATTTTCACACAGACTCAAAAAAATGCAGTCTTCTGCCAAGAAGTCCCCAGTTCCAAAAGACGTATTTAACTTGGAGTCTCCGGGAACGACTACTTGGGTATGCAAATTTGTTCAAATGTCTGATTAAGTCACCTAACAATTATTCCAGGCGCGGGAGTTAGCAGAGCACAGTGTCAATAGCGTAGGTTTCTAAAAAAATGATGAATGTCAGGTCGGTGCCTTCCCTCAGTATAGGATTCACTTTAGTCACACCACAGATTTGTCCACAAGATATAATCTAGTCGGGAAATGATTGTTAATATTCACGCCACCAGGCAGCAAATTATATAGAGTTTCTAGAAGAAATTAAGTGCTGGCTCCAAGGTCCAGTATTTATCATTACAGTCTTTGAAAACCCGTTATAGGGATATTAGTATTTCTGTCTAACTTGCACCGTCAGATCAGTGTTACTTGAGAAAACCCACGTGGTTCAAAATAAGGACTGTCTATTTCTTCACAAGTATGGAAACTACTACTAGGTGCTGGTAAAGTTAGGGTCACCCCAAAACTTTCACTGTGTGGAGGAAAAATAACACATATAATATAATAAACAGAATCTGTACTGGTTAAAACTTACATTTAAACTTGCAAGCAGAGAGCTTTGCTTATCATTTAAACTTCCCGTGACGTAAGTTATATTTAAAAATCAGCAATCCTCATAAATTAAGAACACGTGCGTATTCCGTCACCATTCCTGAGGCTGGATTCTAGAGTTTATACGTTAGTTTAGAAAAATACACTCGACTGAGTATTAGCAGTTAAATTAAATTCATAAATAGCTTCAATTGCCGTTATAAGCTAGAAATTTTTAGTTTTTTTAGTCTGCTTTCCACTGAATGCTTCCCTAGAAAATATAATAGCCTACAACTTTATTTCTCTTCTGCGCTAAAGAAATAGATTAAAATGAATTAAGCGATTTAACACTTTAACACTCACAAAATCTATATATCTATCATATTAATTACCTCAACCACAGAATTACAGGTAGTCGCACAACTTAAGAATAAAAATGCTGAAAAATATTTCTGGAAGTCTAGAAGTTCGACAAATTGCCGAAACAAACTGAGATCTTCGCTAACAGCTATTCTGTTTTCGAGCGACCTATCTACTGTGGAGTCTATGAGCGAGAATGAAATTAAAGTTTCAAACTTGGCCAATATCTTAAAATCAGACAAAGGGCCCAAACTTATTTCGCCAAGCGAAATTATCTCCCCTACTCCCAACATTTACGTCCGCTTAACGCGTGTCGTAACTGTCACCTACTGACCACGATGTACGCGTGTCAGTTTCAAATCCCAGACAGCCTGACTCCATTGTAGGGCAGTTTTCACACTACAGCTGACCATGGCCCACCGTGAGCGCCGTGTCAGTTTGGGATTTTCCAGACAAATGTCTGGATAGTGACCGGTGCAGATGTAAAGTATCACACCTCACCGGGACTTATGCCGAGAAGAAGCTCGCGCGCTCGGTGAGAATGTAGACGATTTGCTACGTCCTATGTTCAGCGAACCGACTTATCACGCCTTATGACGCCCTGCAGCCCTGACATCTACGTAATATCGTCCTAGCGCGATTCTCAGTTTTGAGAAAGAAACAGGTAAAGTTTGCGAATTATATGAAAATAATATTCGCAAAACGAATGGATGAAAAATATACGGGAAAAATGAAATACAGAGATAATAAAAGAGAGAATTTGGGTGAACGAATAGGAAGAAGATGTAGGAAATTAAATGAATATAAACCCTACGTGACATGTAATTCATCATCATCATCATCATGACGCCCCTTTTTGGTCTATACAGAGCACAGAGTCACCACTGCAGCAGACTCCACCCTGCAGACAGACTCTGCACCAGAACATCCCCGTGTTCTTGCAGTTGTGGATTCAGTAGCTTTTTGTTTTACATGATGAGTTTTCTAGCCTCCTGCTCAACCTTATATTAGTCATCTCTTACGGTATTTCTATATATATAATGTTACTACCAAGATATCTGATAAATGTATAATGTTACTACCAAGATATCTGATAAATGTATAATGTTACTATAAGGATATCTGCTAAATCTTTAATGTTACTATAAGGATATCTGATAAGTGTACAATGTTACTATAAGGATATCTGATAGTTATATAATGTTACTATAAGGAGTTCTGCTAAATCTATAATGTTACTGTAAGGATATTTAATAAATCTTTAATGTTACAATAAGTAAATCTGATAGTTGTATAATGTTACAATAAGGATATCTGCTAAATCTATAATGTTACTATAAGTTCTAACTGTTAAATCTATATAAGGATATTTACTAAATGTATAATGTTACTTTAAGAACGTTTGTTGGATACCTGTTGCTATAATTAAACTAATGTTACATTACTAATTTTTTAAAAAGAGCAGGGGTGTTCTTCTTCTTTCTCGTTCGCCCTGAAAAGGACGTTGGTTGCGTTGTGTCTGTTTACAGTGGAGCTCAGATATCTGCCCCTTTCGGCCGGCACATCCGACTTCAGCACGGCATTTTTGGGGACCGGGTTTGCCTTCCCTCTTCGATCCCTACTCTCTCAGCCAGACTGCAGTGATGCAGCCTGTTTCCAGTGTCGTGAAACATTCTAAATCCACATATATAAATTAAAAGGTAAATGTAAAGCCTAACACATAAATTCAATAAAAGGAAAGAGAAATGATTAAAGACCCGTGCTTTCCAATAGCGTACGCCTGTGTTAATAGAACGTCATGCTAGTTGAACAATAAAAACCCCTGTTTTATGCTTCGTCTGCATATTCTCACGCTTTCACGTTGATAGTAAAGCCTACTGCATCACTACACGCTTTCTACAATAAAACGTGTACTGTATTTCTAAGAAAACCTTGAGCTAGGCACACTGCGTAATGACCTAAATTAATACTTCCATTAATTTCATTTTATACACTACGTTAACATAAACGGAAAGACAGATGAACTTAGGATAGAGAGAGGGAGGGCTGAAAGCAGGAACGCATGCAACACGAACACGCGTCTCGCGATATACAATTAATGCCACCCTCCCCGCGCGAAAGGCCAGAGGCACTAACTTTTTTTTCAAATAGACCGTGATAAAAAACACTACAACTACGAGAGTTAGGTTTAAAAACCTGAAAAACGCTTATTAGGAAACATGACATTATACTGGTTTACGTTTGAAAGCCTGACAGTACAGCAGACACCCTAAAAGTTTGGAAGTGAGGAGATGGTAACAGCACGACTATCCTAGAAGAAAATACATATTTTGAACGCCGCCACTTAGATCCCTTAAAACTTATATATTTGGGTTCCTTAGGACTTGCTGACAAAGAATATGTTAAGTGTTACGCAAATAGTCTAGGAATTAACAAATTATAGCCAAAAGAAAATAGTGAGGGTGTCAGACAACACCAAAAAATAATCGCACAGTGGCATGTTTTGAAACCACTATTTTACGGGAAATGGGCCACCATGTAAAATCCTATTTGATTGGATAGAAGTAAATGTAAGGCTAAACACGATTAGTCGGACTACAAATACTAATTCTTTGTTGTTAGGGGAAACGGTAGTAAGGGTACTTTTTTTGAAAAGCTGTGTAAACATGGCCCGATTGGTTAGACCCGCCAATATAGTCAATTAAGAGCGTCAGTTCAGTGCCACATTTTAAAATAAACTTACTAAGAAACAGTGCGTTGAGAGCCAGATCATATTTTTCTAAATAAAAGTCTGGGACAGAGGCAGATCGGAATTTGTGCCATTATTCATCGCCAGTCAACGTATCTGTGTATTATTTCCATGAATTGTGGTAAGCTTGATATATTCGATATCTTTTTAATGAAAATTGAATGTAAATTGATAATTTATGTCTGTATATGTGCGTGGTTCAGTAGCAAACATGAGGCAAGGCCTAGATACTGCTCCAACCTGAACATGACGTGTCGGAGAAAAGTAAAACTGCATGGAATTGCCAAACAGTACACTGACACCTATCTTATTGACTAGATAGAACTAATGCTGGAATTGCAGAGGCGTAGTAACCATTTAGGAGGAGAATACTGGTGTAAATTGTTCCAGATGAAGCTAGCAGTTGGCCTACCGCTCTGAACTCAGTGTTTGTTATGTATTGCGTTCAGTGTGGAAATAGTTTATAAATTAGTTATGAAGTAGGAGGTACCACCTTCTTGTTTCAGGCACTGTGGTCCTAGCTATTGAAGCAGCACCTGGTCTGAGTTTTGCTGAAATCCAGAGGCTGACAGCATACTCCTTGGTCCAGATAGCGACCAGTGAGGTGTCTCCAGAACACAGGAAGCAATTGAGCAGAGGAGTCTTTTCCTGCCACCATCACGAAAGATAAGCTTCTGTGGCCAGAGTAACTCAACATTATGTGCCCCCTCAAAAATTGACATTTTGTTAAACACAGAAGGACAATTAATTGGTTCAAATGACAGGAACTGTGAACTTTTCCCAATACTATTTCCCCGATAATCAAACACTTGAAGTCATGATGAAAAACAACAACCAAGCTTGAACAAAACCAGTATTACCTCATATTACTACTGCACAAATTACACACATAGAATAATAATAATAAACTATGTCAATACAAAGTTCATATATATAAACTGTGTACATAATACTTGTAATTACATTTGATTGTGATTCCTGGTTCACTGTGTAGTTGAATCAGGATACCCATTATTGAAAGAATTAATACATATATTTTTAAACTTAAACACTTGACTCATTTATGATAGTCTTATAGAGTGTTATATGTGTGTGAGTGTCACAGTGTTGTAAGTGTTGTGGAATAAATTAAATTGTTTATCTGTCTGTTGTTGTTGTGACTTACACATCATTATTTTCATAACCCTAGACATTTAACGTAGTCATCACAATATTCCAGAATAATTCTGACTGAGGTATAAATGTGGTAGCAAGTAAGGTCATCTGTAATACACCACACTTATTAGATACAGATACCTTCACAGCTGATCTCAGTCAGTACACTAAGTCCCCTATAAATATTTATAACATCCCACTTTACCACATCCAGGACCACCACGTGGAGATGGAGTAGGGTCTTGGTCAGCTCTGGTTCGCTGACCCTGACGCAAGCAGTCAAGCTATGGGTCGCTGACTGCATTCTCTATTGCTGCGTCTTTGGCAGCAGGTGTGTAACCTTTCTTGTGTCAAGGACCTCTTTGATTGTCGGTGAAAGTTACAGACCCCTGCTTAGAAAAGAAAAACGTTCGTCGACACATAATGATAATTTCTGCTTACAAGTAATACATTTTTATTACAAATAAAAATCATCAATCTTACACGCAGAGGGCACCGAAAAAAATATTAAATTAATAAATTACAAACAATCTGTTAAAACAATATGTTTATTAAAATGTTAATATCTATACTAATTTTCTGAGTAAAAATTGTGGTGAAAAACAAATTTACATTTTTAGGTTATGTAAACGCCCCCCCCCCCCTTCTGAATCAATTCATGGACCCCACTAAGGGGTCCGTGGAGCACAGGGTAAGAAACCCTGCAATAGAGGCATTAGTTAAATGTATTTAATTCCTAAAAGAGAAATGTGCCCGTTCTCTGGTACTATTAGATGAGATAAATAACAAGGAAGTCCAAAGGAAATACTGCTAAAGGGGAGTAAAGTGTTAGAGATTTCACTATGCTAGACCGTAGCTTCAATAGCTTGCACTACCACTTTTTCCTCTAACTGAACAGAAG
The DNA here is from genome assembly GCA_024509875.1 of Oreohelix idahoensis. Lineage (NCBI taxonomy): Eukaryota > Metazoa > Mollusca > Gastropoda > Stylommatophora > Oreohelicidae > Oreohelix > Oreohelix idahoensis. The sequence goes on from JAMPIV010010255.1 coordinate 85,079, forward strand.
AGTCATGTACCAATTTATCGCTGGGTTGAGTTGAGCGTGATACTTCTGGGTTTCGAACCCGACAACGTTGCCTCGACATGAAAGTACTCACTGGAAGAGACAAAGTGAAAAATAATTGTGTTTTAAGTTAACGGGAAAGATACTAATGTTTGAACCACATATCCAGACTACAAAGTATTTAATATTTAGTGGTATTTCATTTTTTTAAATATATAAAAAAACAAGAATATTAATAGAAAGAGCTATACAAGTAAAACAGATGTTTCCTTGTGCTTTATAGAGTATACTAAGGCATTTGACAAAGTGAAACATGAGGAAATTATCAAAATGTTAGAAAGTTTCAACATTCATGGTAAAGACTAGAGGATAATACAGAACACGTACTGGCAACAAACAGCAGATGTAAGAATTAGCAGCCAAATAGGAACGTTTCAGCAACTACAATTGAGGTGTCAGGTAGGGCTGTGTGCTTTCACGGATCTGTTCAATCTATCTGTACAGTGAAAATATAATGAGATCACTGGTGGACATGTCAGGAGTATCCGTTGAAGGACGTAATATAAACAACTTGATATACGCTGATGATACAGTCTTCATAGCAACAAGTGAAGAGATGTTATAAGAAATGGTTGATATTATTGTGACATAAAGTGAAAATAAAGACCTCAGTCCTCCTAACAGCAAAAAGACAAAAATAGTCGTCGTCTCAAAGAAAATTGCTTCACAAGAATGCACTATCAAAGTAAATGGAACAGCTTTAAAACAGGTCAATAGATTCAAAAAACCTGGGCACATTAATAGCTCCGGCAAAAACAGCATTCTATAAATGAAGAGTATTTAATGTAATAATTCTTTGTCAATGGAAGTAAAAAGAGAGTTATGCCGTGTTATATAGAACCAATTCTTCTTCTTCTTCGTTCACCCTCAGATGTCAACTTGAATAAGTTCAAAGTTCACCCTCAGATGTCAACTTGAATAAGTTCAAAGTTCACCCTCAGATGTCAACTTGAATAAGTTTAAAGTTCACCCTCAGATGTCAACTTGAATAAGTTCAAAGAAAGCAGTGGTCAGCCTGAGGCTGTTGATATCTCCGTAGATTTTCTCCAGGAATGGTACTGGTGATGGCCATATGCGTTTTCTCTGTTCCTCCTATGTTGGGCACCTTTGAAGCAAATGTTCGGCAGTCATTTTATCGGTGCCACAGTCACACTCATCAGTAGTTCCTATCTTTAGTTTGTTGAATAGATGGTATCTCAATCTGTTATGACCTGTGCGAAGTCTGAAGATTACCACTTGTTCACTTCTGCTGAGCTGGTAATACGGATCATTTTTTGTGTGGCATGGATGCTCTTCTTCCCACTTGTGCCTGTACCTGCCCTTGATAAAACTCTTGGCCTCCTCATAAGTTATGTTTGTGTCAAAGGAAGCTTTTCCCCTTCTTTTGCCAATCTGTCAGCCTCTTCATTTCCAGGAATGTTGCAGTAAGAAGGGATCCACTGTATCACGACTCTTTTATATTGCTGACATAGTCTGTGAAGTGTTACTCTTAGGTCATCCAGTTCAGCATTACTTTGACTTTTCAGCGTTGTAATCACTGACAGCGCACCTGAGAAGATAGCTACTGGTCTCTCTGAGCTTTCTTCTGTCATTATAATTTCTGATGCAGTTTTTAAGCCCTCTGCCTCTGCTCTGAAATTACTTGAAAATGTCCCTGTTGCGACTGCTATCTATTTTTTGTGTGTGCCATTGCTTAAGCTCAGGAAGACTCCTCCACCCCCATCTTCTTGCATTAGTTGCTGATCCATCTGTGTATGCATGGATCCAGGTGTTGCTTGGGTAATGTTTCTCTATATATTTTGTGGTTAGTACTCTCCTTTCTGTTTCATTTTGGCTGTTCTTTCTCTCAATACGAGGAATGTTTTCTATCATTTCAGGGAAGCACTGTTGTTTTCAAATTGGTAGCTTGTGTGCAGTACATATTGGCGTAGCTGTTGATATTGCCTTTATGGGGTCTGCTCTCATCTTTGTTTTGACTGTCTCTACAAAGTTGATTCGCTTCAGTCTTCCCCTTCCAAGTCCATTTATTCTCTGGTACATTGGGTGGTCTATCAGCCTCCTGAATTTCTCGGCTTACTGCTGGGCTCTGCTATCTCTTCTATCCTCCATAGACTGGAGGTGAGTAATTTTTTCCAAATCTTCAATAGGTGTTGACTTCACGCCCCCTGTTATGACTCTCATTGCTTGGTTTTGGGTTCTGTTTATTGTGTCAAAGTTCGACTTAGCTGCCGTTGGCCATGGTGCAATGCCATATTCTAAGACTGGTTTTACTCGCCCAGTATATAGCTTCTTTAGTACTCTCTGCTCCCCAACCCATGCCAGCAAGTTTTTTCATGATTGCCATTCTCTGTCTTGCTCTTGTCCTGTTTCTTTCAATCTGGGTTTTCCAAGTCAAGCGGCGATCAAAGGTAGTTTGGGTTTTCATCCAGATGTAGATTTTTCCCATTTAGCACCAATTCTGACATATGGGAGTGAGTCATGGACAGTTAGTAAACAATTATGGAAGGCATAGGAGGCCACAGAGATGTGGTTTTGCAGAAGATTGTTAAAAATACAATGGACAGCCAAAAAGAGTAATGAGGATGACCTGAGAGAGGCCAACGCACAAAGGAAACTTATTTCACAAGTTAGAAACAAGCAATCCACGTTCTTTGGGCATGTTATGAGAAAAGGAAAACTGGAATATATCGTAACAACAGGTAAGAGAATATATCGTAACAACAGGTAAGGGAATATATCGTAACAACAGGTAAGGGAATATATCGTAACAACAGGTAAGGGAATATATCGTAACAACAGGTAAGAGAATATATCGTAACAACAGGTAAGGGAATATATCGTAACAACAGGTAAGAGAATATATCGTAACAACAGGTAAGGGAATATATCGTAACAACGGGTAAGGGAATATATCGTAACAACAGGTAAGAGAATATATTGTAACAACATTTAAGGGAATATATCGTAACAACAGGTAAGAGAATATATCGTAACAACAGGTAAGGGAATATATCGTAACAACGGGTAAGAGAATATATCGTAACAACAGGTAAGCTAGAATATATCGTAACAACAGGTAAGAGAATATATCGTAACAACATGTAAGAGAATATATCGTAACAACAGGTAAGAGAATATATCGTAACAACAGGTAAGAGAATATATCGTAACAACAGGTAAGAGAATATATCGTAACAACAAGAAAGATTGAAGGAAAAAGAGATAGAAGAAGACAAAGAGAACAAATACTATACAGCTTGACATTGTGGCATGGAAAGAAGTAAACAACAGAATTGATAAATAGTACTGGTGACAGGAAGTTGTGGAGAGACATATCTCCTACGCCACAAGGCATGGTACTTGAAGATATATAGATAGATATAGATATATATATATCAGGATGTGATAATGGAGATTGTGCTGTGATGGCGGTGTAATAATTCAGACAGTGTTATGATGGTGATTATGGTGATGTAATAATAAAGATAGTGCTGTGCTAGTGATGATAGCGTCATGACAATGAAAAAGCGGCTGAGATAATAACGATGGTGATGGGAAATGAAGATTGTGATGGTAAGGATATTGACGTGGTAATTAAGATGATTTATGTGTGATGTGCTCAACACAGAAATGCAGGAGAGGTCTAGTGGCCCTGAAAATAATGGCCGCGGCGCGTCTGGAGCAGAGATTACTATTTCTTCTTTATCAACAGCTAGTCATATCGGTCATTGAGTATGGGCTGGGAATACTCACGCTGTCAGTAACATAATGTGAACGACTGGAACGCATTCAGAATGAAGGGATGCGCAGTCTTGGGCTGTACGCGAGATATCCCCATTGTGACAGTGAGGTATGTGCTTGGTGTGCTGTCGATTAAATCCAGATATGCGATGGCCCAAGCAAAAGCCTACATGCGAGTATCCACAGACAAACGGCACCCTCTGCATGATAAATGGCTGACATTAAGGGAGCAAGAATAAAGAGAGAAATGTCATGGATGGCACAGGCAGAGACAACGATCAAACAGTCGACAATATATTCAAGGAGGAAGGGTGGAGTATGTCAGATGAGAACTGGATTAACTACCAGCATGTCATCATCAGCTGTAGTGGTGTTGATGGTATTGTATGATGGTGTTCTTACTACATGTAAATTGTATGAGGCCAGCTGTGAAGGCTCCTGAGATAAAATGTATTTGAGAATTGTCAGAAGGCCTTTCTTGCTACCACTACGACCTCACACTTACTTTTTTTTTTTTTTCTTAATGAATGTGGCTACGTAAAGTGTCTAGGGTAATGATGTGTAATGTGGTGTGTTAGTTATACATACACCCACAGACATTTAAGAAGACTAATAAGATTAACAAGTGTTAAAATACACTGAACTAACTCACGTGTATAAAGTTTTTGATATAATTATATTACATTTATTGGTTCTGGATCAAGTTTTATGTGACCAGAACTTGTTTTAAAAGAAGGATTGAAAATTTATGAAAAAAAAATGCATGGAATGTTACATAATAAATGCAAGAGCGTACCTATTTAAGTACTAGACTAGTTAGTTTTATTAAAAAAAGTTCGAGTAGTCATCTCTTTGGGAGGATATTTACTGTTTGTGCTGTTGGGGTGGCCTCATCACACCTGTCTATATTGACTACACAGTGTCCAGAAAAAGGTGGGAATTTTTATGGGGATATTAGTCACTACCAATAGTTGGTGAATGTCCAGCAGACCAGAGGCTCACTCATCTTTTTGTAGCTCTGGTGCTGAAAACTTGCGGTCCCACCTCTCCGTGCTGGCGGGCAATAATGGTGGTCTCTGTCACAAGAACTGCACAGATACACTCGAGTACAGTCACCCACCGAATAGACTCTGCTTTGTTGTAGATAGAAACTCACAGCTCTGCAATCAAAGTATGGGCTATGTGTCAAAATCTATTCTATACCCACGTCTGGACACCACACTGACACAACAACCACATCATACAGACAGGTCAGATCTCTCTGACCAAACAGCACAGTTACCATGGTGGGTTTACATCCGATAGATCCTCCCAGACTATAGATTCTGAAAAATAATTATTAGTTGTCGGCCCTAAAAGCAGATAGGTAATCTGTTTCAACGCTTGATTTATTTTGCATAATCCTTGCTGTAGTTTATGTACACTGTTAGTCCCTAGACCCTGACTTGGGCGGGGGGTCTAGAGCAAAATCCCTACTTGTTTGTAATGCTAGATTTTGATATGGCAGTATCAAATCACTCGAACATGAAACAATATTCAAAATATATAAAGAAATAATTTCAATCTTACCAGATTATGAATAATTAACACAGAAGTGCTAGCAAAACTCAGCTGAGCTGCTGGCTATAGGATGGCGTCCCTAAATTTACTTCACTTGCTTTCATATGGGAAAACACCACACTTTAAAATCTGTGTCTAACACTGAACAATTATTGAAGAATGACCCCAAATGCGCTCTGAGCGCTAATGATATGCTTGTCTGTGGCCAATCACTGCCTAGTTGTACTTTAAATTTCAAATTTCTACACTAAAGTCATTTCAGTCATGCTTCAGTCAAGTATGGATGGTTATCTGTTAGTCTGTCCGTCTCTACTTGTGTTTCTAAAAAAAATGTGCTTGATTTTTGAAGCAACCTTTCTCTCCCCTTAAAATTTTGTCGTAAAAAGTTATATTTAGACACAGCTACCGCTCAAAAACCCTCTCCTCCATAATAAGTAACTTTGAACACTTGCGTCCCCAAGGTCGTGTTTTATGTGCAAATAACGACACTTTTTATTCAAGGCAGTCTGTCGATGTTGTAAACTACACTGTCTTTTGTCATTATCTTCAATATTATCTATCCGTTTGTAAAATTAAGAACATATTAGTTCACTGCTCAGAATAGGCCATCTGGCCAGCTAATTTTTATATTCCTAGCATTAATATTAAGAAAAATTACTTTTTAAATTTTTGTAATATTCCTAACATCTGCGTTCTTCCGCTCAAATTCAAATCAAGCGCTTGGTATCGCAAAACGTCCAATTCCGTACCTCGTGTCAATTTGGGGGACTTGAATTTTTTTACTTTCATCCATTTCCCCCCCAATTGCGTCTCCTTAGCCTTGCTACGCAATCTTTCCAGTCATATTTTTTTCCTTTTTGATCCTCCGTTCCCCTCCTGTCTAGCAAGTCAATTTTATGGAGGGTGATGACCCGCGGTCTAGGCGATCATGTACATCAGCAGCCTACGCATTAGGTTTTTATCCTTAAATGTTATCTTTTGAGTATTTTACCGTTGTATCTCTGTCAATTTCACTACACATCTCCCCACTTGAAAACATGCCTATGGCAAGTTCCAAAACCAGCGATACACATAGGTAAAATTACTCCTCACGTCTGCCACTACTCTAATTTTGATCACAGGGGTGCCGACTGAGGAAATCTGCACCGACATTCAATTTGCCTGGGATATATTGGATACTGAACTGATACGGTTGAAGCAATAAAGACCACCTCAGCAATCTTGCGTTTTCATGCTTAGCCTGAGACAAGAACACGAGAGGCTGATGATCCGTCTCCACCACAAAGGTCCTACCATACAGATAGATTTGAAACTTCTTTATTGCCCAGATTAATGCTAAACATTCTTTTTCGCTTGTGGAGTATCCTTGTTCCGCCTTATTCAATTTGCGGCTTGCATAAGCGACTGGTTTAAGTTCCCCATCAGGTGCAGCTGATCTTTGCAACAAAGCCCCTCCAAGTCCTACATTACTTGCATCGGTTCTTAAGACAAAGTCCTGTGTCAAATCAGGCAGTTTGAGAATAGGCTTGCTAGTGAGTTTTTCCTTTAACTCTTGGAACGCTAGTTCACATTGTGCAGTCCAAATAATTTTATCTGGAAGTCCCTTGCGAGTCAGATCAGTCAGAGGAGCACAAATAGCGTTAAAATTCTTGATGTATTTCTGATAAAATCCGCATAACGACACAAATGATCGCACGTCTTTTTTTGTTTGCGGCCTAGGTGCTCTCTGCAGTTTTTCCAAGTTCTTAGGATCAGGGGTCATATTACCCTGATATACGGTGTGCCCCAAGAATTCCAACTCTTTGCATCCAATACAACATTTTGTTGGCCTAGCAGTTAAGTTCGCCTCCCGAAGTCTATCAAACAACATCTCCAGAGCTTCAATGTGTTCTTCAAATGTCTCGGTGGCGACGAGAATATCATCCATGAAATTTGTGATACATGAGTTATTCAGGGGGTCCAACAATTTTCGCATCATCCTTGAAAACACACTCGGAGCATTTTTCAGTCCGAATGGTAGCATATTGAATTCATAATGTCCATCCGAAGTGCTAAAAGCCAAATAAGGTCTCACTTCAGGCTTCACTGGGATCTGGTAATAGCCTTTACTAAGATCCACCTTTGAAAAGTATTTTGCCTTGTTCAGTCTGGCAAATAGCTGTTTTGTGTCTGGTAATGGATCCACTTGTCCTTCTGTGACAGCATTCAGTTTCCTGTAATCTATGCACAGTCTGTGTTCCCCAGACGGTTTCCTCAACAAAACGACACTAGAACTAAAAGATGATTCACTGTGCGAAATAATCCCCTCCTTCAATAAATAATCTATTTCTTCCTTTAATGCCTTCTCCTTCGCGAACGGAATAGAATAGGCTCTCATACAGATTGGGTTTGTGTCTACCAGTTTCATGTCATACTGTAGCAAATTTGTATGGCCTGGTTTATCTGTTAATACATCTGTATGTTCCTCCAGAACTTGTTGAACTCTCTCCCTCTGGTTTTTAGTCAGGTGCTTACTGACTTTTACCTGTGCTGCTGTTTCACAAGGATGTAATGGGTATTCATGTGAGGTGAGTGGTTCCTTTTGCATCTGGGTTGCAATAGCCAAGGTCAATAAGGGGGTGCTTTCCTGGAGTGGTCTGTCCAGATACTTCTTTAACAGGTTTACATGATAAACTTTTTCCTTCCCCTTTTTGTCAATTTTATAGTTTGTTCTAGACACCTTCTCTAGAACCGTATATGGACCTTGCCAACCAATTTGTAATTTATTCTGGCTTCCCGGTAGTAGAAGCAGCACCTTCTCTCCGACTGCCAGTTCCCTGTCCTTTGCCTTCCTATTAAAATATGCTGCATGTTTCTTCCTGGCTTGTTTCAAATTATCATTTGCCAGTTTCCATCCAGCTTTCAAACGAGTGGTCAGTTCGTTCACGTATTGATACGATGAGGTAACAGTCTCTTCCGCCTTCTCATCTGTCCAGGTCCTTAATAGAGTTACATCTGGATCTTTAATTTACCATACTTATTTTTCATGGAACCCGTCGGGCCCCGACCATTAGAAGCTCTATAATGAGGACTTTTCTTCCTAGAATCATCACTCACAAATCGACCACTACCAATTTTTCTCTGGGGTTTGTCTCCCCACTTAAGATTGTTTATGAGAGATCTTCGCTCTCTTGTCGGTTCCTCCAGTTTATATAAGTCTGACCGAGGGATTGTCATCCTATCCTGGGTTAAATTTCTTCTTTGTACTCTTCGCATAGCGGCCATGTTAATCCATTCAAGTGAAGACTGGGTGTGAAAAGGGGGCTCCCATTCCACTTTGTCTACCCGTGTATAATTAGTTTTCCTTTCAGGCCTAAAGTTGCCCCGTGGCGGTTCTAGGTCCTGCACATATTTTCCCTTTGTGGGTGTTCCCTCATGAAATACGCCACATGCTTCTACAAAGTTTTCAACATCGACATTTACGTCGGGCCAATAGTATTTTAGAGCAATCTTTTGGTAGATGGTACCGACTTTCTCATGGTCACCATCTTTTCCAACATGTAAGCTCCTTATCAAATTTGCCCTATATCTCTTGGGAAGAACTAACTGTCCGTGACCAGTGGATCTAGTTCCTGTCTTCCTGTATAAGAGTTTGTTCTTCATGAAATATGCCCCCTTGCTCGGAGGTGTGTGGCATTTGGGTAATTTTTTAAAACATGGCTGGAGTGTCCTATCCTCAGCCTGCGCCTTCCTCATCTCCTCTGGATGAGCATTTATAGGTTCACCTTCTTCCTCCTTCTTCTGTGACCTGGTCTGCACTGTCGCCATGATCACAGGTTTCTCGGGATTCCCCAAGAAGACGTATCTACACCCCAATATCAGAGGGTAGATTGGTTCATCTATCACTGCTGCTCTGATTTCTCCTTCCACATAGCGAGTTTTCACCGTTATCCTTGCGATGGGAAGTGTCATGAGTGGTATGTCCTTAGTCGCCCCTTGTATTTCCACTGTTTCTGTGGTATACTGGCTTGGGTCCACTAGGCTAGACTTCACAACTGAATCATAATCCAAACCTGTATCATAAAGGCACCTTATGGTGACCCCATTACAAATAACATCCTCACAAACTGGGGGGTGATAAGGTTCCTGTTGTCCCTTAGGATTAACCTTTAATCTTTGCGTCCCCGACTTCATTGCAGCAATGTTTGAAGGTTTCCTTCTACAAAATTCGGTGTTATGGTTATCCTTCTTGCACCATCTTTTTCCTTGGTTCAACGGTTTTCTTTCATTGAACTTTTGGTCATTGAACTGTGAGTTTCTGTCGCGATAGTCATTTCTTGGCCGCTCAAAATTTGTCCTGCCTTTATTTCCCTGCTCTCTATTATCAAATTTATTAAATTGCTGTGGAGCTTTAAAATTGTCTATGTGCTTCTTTTTAGCACCACTTACCTCTGCCTGAGCTGCCTGATACCTCTCAGCAACATTTAAAATTTCCCCCAACTTCTCTGCACCCTGTTCCATGAGAAATTTTCTCATGTCTGGAGCCATGGACTCTCTCAATTGCTCAATCATGATCATTTCTTTAAGATCTTGGGTCTTCCCCAGAGCCGTCCATTTCTCCAAATAGGTTTCTATTCTGGCAGAAAATTGGTGGTATGTCTCCCCAGACAACAGTTTGGCATTTCTGAATTTCTTACGATAAAATTCACCATTCTTTTCGTACCTTAATAACAAAGCCTGCTTTAACATGTCATAATTGTCTTGGTCTTCCCTGTTCATTTTGGCAAATACTTCGTAAGAAGTACCCCTCAATCCCTGTGATAGCTTTAAACTCCACCTCTCTCGCTCTAACCCATATGTAGTAGCTAATAACTCAAAACGTCCTAGGTACCCCTCTATTTCATCGTCTTTTTCAACAAAATGGTCTAAATGAAACCCCATAGCTGAGTTTGAGGCTCCCATACTGGGCGTAGCATCTGAGGCAAAAGGGCTGGCACCATTTTCAGGAGCCGGGCCTTGTAATTCCAGCTCCCTTAGTCGTAATTCATGCTCCCTCTGCAACCTTCTATCTTCTGCTTCCCTTTCGGCCTTTTTATCTTCTGCCTCCCTTTCGGCCTTTTTATCTTCTGCCTCCCTTTCGGCCTTTTTATCTTCTGCCTCCCTTTCGGCAGTCAACCTTTTTTCGTCTGCCTCCCTTTGCTGTCGTTTTTCTTCTGCCTCAATCTGCAGCCTCTTAATTTCTCTATCAGCCTCAATTTGTAATCTCTTTTCTTCAGCTAACCTGTCAGCCTCTAATTTTCTTTCAGCCTCTTTTTCTAATCTCCTTTCTTCCCGTTCAATATATTTATCACATTCAGTCGTTACGTATTGAATTAAAATTTGACCATCCATCCCCATCTCCTTCGCAGTGAGCACAGCAGCTGATCTAAACTTTGCTAGCTCTGCCATACTTTTGGACAATATAATAATATACAAGATAAATCTCTAACCAGTAAATACACTAAGTACTTCTAATTAC
>JAMPIV010010256.1:0-65000 GCA_024509875.1 Oreohelix idahoensis
TTTTGAAGTTTATTCACAGTTCATACTATACCCAACAGTTCTCTGTCGAAAATAGAGTATTTAGATTCGGCTTCCGATAGTTTCCTACTCAAGTAGTAGATCGGATGAAACTTGCCATCAAAACTTTGTCCCAAACACCCGCCTATTGCGTGGAGCGAAGCATCTGTTACAACAATAAATGATCTTTTTAAATCTGGCAGTCTTAATATCGGATACTGTGAAAAATGAGTCTTAATGTTTTGTAATGCCTGGTTACATTGTTCTGTCCAAACTACTTTGTTAGGCATACCTCTTTTAGTTAGATCAGATAAGACAGCAGTCAAAGACGAGAACCTTGGAATAAACTTGTGGTAAAAATTCACCAATCCTAATAGACTCCGTACTTGTTTCTTTGTAGTTGGGATTGTAAGATCAAGTATGCGTTTTAAATTAGATTCATCAGGTTGTATTACATGTCTGCCAATTTTGTGTCCTAGAAATGAAATTTCCTTGAATCCAATTTCTATTTTGGATGGACGGGCTGTGAGATTGTGTATTCTTAGTGTCTGGAGTAAAGATTGTATCCCATCCACATGTTCTTCCCATGTGTCATGAAACATGCAAATGTCATCTATATAAGATATTAGGTCATAACGGCTCCCAAATACTCGACGCATCATCCGTACAAAAGTTGCAGGCGCATTTTTGAGCCCAAAACACATGACATTGTATTGGAACAAACCCTTCGATGTTGCAAATGCCGTCAATGGTTTACATTCTTCGGTCAAAGGGATCTGCCAATACCCTTTTGATAAATCGAATTTGCTAAAGAAAGTAGCAGAAGCTAAACGAGGTAGCAAGTCTTCCAGCAAAGGCATTGGTTCAGAATCTGATATCGTGACTTTATTTAGTCGACGGAAATCAATGCATATACGAATGGATTTGTCTTTCTTCCGTACTGCTACCATCGGAAAACAAAATGGAGAATCTGATGGAGAGATTATCCCCATTTTCAACATATTGTCGACCTCACTATCAACCTGCTCTCTGATATGCAAAGGAATTGCATACGGTCGTAACTTAATAGGAGTGGGATCCGATAATTTCATTTCGTGAGACATAATGTTAGTTCGTCCAGGCAGATCAGATAATACATCTTCAAAAGATTTCAATAGATTGAGAATCTGATTCTTCTGATCTGAAGGTAAATCGTTACAAATGATTACATCCTTCCAAGTTTCAGAGGCTTGGATAGGTACCACAGGAAAATCAAGCGGTACATCCGCGAAACTAGTTGCTTCTTCATCAACTAAAGCAATAGATGCCAGATGCGGAGATTGATTTGTGATAGATTCACAAATATGTTTGAGTGGAAGAGGTCTAGAAATGTAAGGTTGTAACATGTTAGTGTGGAATGTTTTTCTTTTACCCCTAATGTCGATGATGTAATCCACGTCGGTTTTCTTACCCACAACTTTAAAAGGACCTTGCCACGTAACCAACAAATGATCACCTTTAAGTGGCAAGAGAACAAAAACTTCATCGTTAATCGATAATGATGTTAATCTCCTATCACGATTAATACGCGACCGAGTCTTATATTTTGCTAATTCTGATGCTTCAGTCGCAATCTCACATGCGTCCACAATGCATTGACGTAGATCTGCGACATATTGGTGACTAGATTTCGTAACCGTATTATCATCGTTTGTTATCACCAAATCATGTAAGATAGACATTGGTCCTCTTGGATTAGCCCCGAAAACTAATTGAAATGGTGAGAATCCAGTTTGACGATTAGGAACTTCTCTATACGCAAAGAGAACCGCTGGTATCAACCGGTCCCAATCATGGGGAAACATTGTTGTTACTTTGCCCAACATCTGCTTTAAAGTAGAATTCCAGCGTTCTACAACTCCGTTTGATTGCGGATTTAATCTGGCACTCAATGTATGACGGATGTGAAGCACATCACAAATTTCCGAGAACATATCTGAAGTGAATTGCGTGCCATGATCCGACAGAAGCTCTTCAGGAAATCCGATACGTGAAAATATCGATAATAATGCATCAGTCACCGACATTGTTGTTATGGACTTAACAGGTATGGCTTCAGGCCATCTGGTGCATAGATCGATACAAGTTAAGATGAAGCGGAATCCTCTGGATGATAACACCGGAAGAGGCCCGATTATGTCGACAGCGATATTATAAAAAGGACGCACAGAGATATCTGTGGTCTGTAGGGGTGCAAACTGATGCGCACCCTTATGAGCAACTCCCTGACAAACAGTGCATGATTTACAAAACGTTGCGACGTCCTTATGAACCCCTGGCCAAAAAAAATGTGCCATCAATCTATAAGCTGTGCGGGCAATCCCCATATGACCCGCAAAAGGAACATCATGTGCATTAGATAAAACTAGTGATCGAAATGACGTAGGTACTACAATTTGTCTGAGTACTGAAGAATAATTGTCAAAACAACGTATCAAAATATTGTCATGAAATTGATACCAATGTCTGGCATTATTTGTATGTGTAATAGTTTTAGCCGTAGCTAAAGTGAATAAACGTCCCAAAGAAGAGTCATCTTTTTGTTGGTTAATGAATGCATTTTTATCTATGTAATGACTTGTTGTCACGTGTGGGATATTATTGCTATCATTAAGTTCATTTGCTTCTGCAACCAGCTGTGCTCTAGTAGTCACAGCATTGGATAAAGAAAGATATTCTCTTTCCCATGCAGAAATTTCATCAGTAGAACATTCTTTTATACCCTTTATGTTTCCCAAAATCAAGTCACAGCAAGGCTGGTTGAGAACACATACACGAACTTTCCCAGTAAAGAATGGCGTGGTTATTGTTACGTCGGCCATGGGATATATCTCTACCGTGCCTCCGAAAGTTATGCATTTCACTGACGTTCCAGTGAAACAAGATGGAGGGATTAACGACCTTCTTATCCCGACCGTTGTGGAACCCGTGTCCCTTAAAATTTTAATTGGAGTGTTAAACAAAAACCCATTATGTAAAGTGAGAGTACCAACACCGTCATAAGATGACAACACTGGTAAGCCATGTCCACATTTAAGCCGTGGTGTAGCTCCAGGTTGAAATAACATCTTACATTCTGTACAATTATTAGAATTTTCTAAATCAACGTTACACGCATTGGCGTGATTATTGGTTGGATGGATGTCATTACTGACATTTCTATCTACCGTCTGACAAGCATTGGCTTGTGAGCGTGCTCTATTATGACTTCTAACGAAGGGAGATCTTCTGCGATCTGAAAAATTGTCTGAATGAGAATGTCCATTGTTGTCCCTGTTATAATGGCCACCCCGCGGTGACAAATTATGATTGTCCGTATATTTGTTGTGTGAATACTGGTTATTTTGATACCATTGGTTATTGTTATAATTGTTGAAATTATGCCTGTCTCTACCTCGTGAAGGTGAGCGATTATGGTAAAAATTATATTTACCCCTATAGGATGTGTGATTATTTTCTCTATGATTATATCGTCTATCCCAGTTACGAGTGCGCGATCTCCCGTGCGTCGCAGCACACGCAGTAGATGAGTCCAAGACTTTTGCTCTGCTCAATGACAAGTTTGGATGAGCAACGGAAAATTGTTGACCTAATTTTTCCATTTCATCGATACTAGTCGGATTACGTTCTTGTAAGAATGATACAATATCCTGGTTTACCGACGAAACAATTTTATCTCTTAATAAGAGATCACATAATCCTTCAAACGTTTTAGGGATAGAAGCCTGTTCAACCCATCTTTGGAGACATAGTTTTGTGGAGGAAACAAAATCCTCAAAATTTTTACCCTCTACCGGTAACATGGATCGAAACTTTTGTCTATAGCCTTCCTGATCCAGACCATATCTGCGTATAAATGCTGCCTTTACGACCTGAAAATCATGTCTTTTATCTTGGTCTATACCCAGATAGACCCCAACTGCATCACCTGTGAGGAGACCCGAAAAAACACCAGACCACGAATCTTTATCAATATTTAAGCAAGAGACTCTTTCCTGAAATCTTAATAAATAAAAACTTATATCGTCGTGAGGAGGAGAAAAAGGTGGTAGTCTTAAATTAAAGTTAGGGGTTGTGATTGCCTTCTTCGATGAACCATTACTATCTGAATCATGGGAACCATGATGTTGTTGAAAACGAAGTTTTTCAACCTCAAAAGTTTTCTCCCTTTCAAATTTTGCCTCCTCGGCAGCAATTTCCGCTAAACGAATTACCTTTTCATGTTCCATTTTCTCTCGTTCCGCAGCGATTTCTGCTATACGAATTCTCTCTTCCTTATTTGCTTTTTCTTGTGCCATAGTAAATTCCCTTTCTTCTCTTTCTCTTTTCTCATTTCTTTCTATTTCTTCTCTTTCTCTTTTCTCATTTCTTTCTCTTTCTTCTTTTGCCTCTGCCTTTTCATATGCAGTCAAAGCAAAATTTTTAAAATATCACCTTCCATACCCAGCGCCTTGCCTTGTTTAATAAAATAGTCAAGAGTCGCCATAGTATACCACAAATTATAACTTTTCTAAACAATAAATCAATATCTATGTTCTCCTCTGCCTTACTTAGACCATCACACTATGGAATAGTGTGTCTGATTGGTATAGTCACAATGTGAATATATATATAACTATATCACCTGCACAAATCCTTTATACGCTTATTAATATAATAATTAGCGTTTATGATCCTGCTTCTTGTTATCGACAAGAATCGCAGGATATATCACCAACAATATTATAGAATTATAGTTAATCAATAAATAGTTTATCATATACATGCTGCAAAGAAAAATTATCACATGACATGACTAACGAAAGACATGGATGGAAACAAAATAAAGAAACGACAAAATTGTAAGTAGTCGAAAATTCTAAGACAAAAAAAAAATTAAAATTTCCCCCAGTAATTAACGAGACAAAACGACAAATCACTTTTATCATTAATGTAAATTTTACAAAAGATAGCCAGGAAAGAACCACGCCAGACTAAATTTCCAAACAAAATTGAAATTAAAAAAAAATACGACGAATCACAGCACAGCTAACACGCATGAAAGCCTTAATTTCAAACAGAGCGGAAATCACGACAGCACTAAATGCTGAATCCCTGAAAGAAATTAATGCAATCAACCTATAGAAATACGACACTGAAACGTAAAATGCCTCCTAAACAGTCGCCCGCAAGAGACAAAGAAAAGAAACATATAACATAAAAGAAGCGAGATTTGCCCAACAATGATAGGACCAACAACCATGACGTTACATAACATTACTTATCTGAATCGACCATGAGCGTCCATTCTTCGCTGTAACTCCAATGGGTCGTTCCACGCAATATTAAATTGAAATGTGGATAATGTAGTAATCTTATAATGTAGTAATCAGCAACCATGATGACGAAATATGAAGACGTTCTCGTAAATCGTTCACTGAGTATTCAGTTCAATGGGAATGTCCGACCTTTACTCGTGTGAGACACATTGTAGAGATAGTGACAATATATAATGATAGAGACGAAATGTTATTTTCCAACGAGTGACCGACTAAACTGATGAGGTGACCTTGTCAATGTCCTAACGGTTTGATCTATTACTTCCGAGTCCACTTGTCCAGCGAAACGCCCTCCTCGTAAAATCGCAGATTCATATTTCTCCCGTGAAGATATTCGTCAGATTGGTATAGCATCCCTCTCATGGTAAATAAGCGTGAACGATTTCGTCATGGATATAATGTTTTTTCTGATCCTCAAGTAAGGTACCAGGTCTGGGCATGACCTAGTCTACGAATATTGTAAATTTCATGTCTGCACAAAGTTGCATTCCAACAGCTGTCTCTGCATAAAATGTTCATTGTTGAACAGCGATAGATTGATCAAAATTCTCGATATTGTCCCAACATAGAACTCTGTCTGCCAATAGCCTGAGCAACCTTCAAATGTCCTTCAAATCCAACGGACGATAGCCTCCCATATCTGTGGTGGGGCGGCGTTCGAATATATTTTGTGTTCGTTTATTATTATTATAGGTACATTGCTACCCCTGTCCACAGTTAATATATATTTGATTGCTCCAGCGGTTGCTCATAGTACTGCTCGTTATCCCGTTACATCCCGGGTAAAATCTCTCACTTTTCATAGTTTTGTTCCCTCTATCACAACACGCATACAGGTTCTCTACCTGACCAATGAGGAACTAAAACAGTCTTCCTTTTAAAACGAATTCGACATCTTTTAATAACTGAAATTCTTTGTAGCATGCATACTCGTTATTCATGATTAATCCTTATTTATTAATTTTCTCCGTACATATTACTTTTAATTCAAGAGTATTCATGCTCTTGTACAAACCCTCTCCTGTCAGGAGGTACACACTTCATAGTAGGTCCATACTGGAACTTAAAAAGAAAACACAGCCAAAAACCACAGCTGTCACAAAGTGCAAGGTTTTACTTCACCTTGGCCATACACATATCAACACAAACTCTGACGTCATTTTTCGGTGCGCCTCATTTTCAATAAATATCCCAAATAGTGCCGCATTTATCAGCACTAACTCAAACTCAATAAATCTAACATGTGGTGTGCATGGGCAGACACCACAGTCGCGATAGTCATTTCTTGGCCGCTCAAAGTTTGTCCTACCTTTATTTCCCTGCTCTCTATTATCAAATTTATTAAATTGCTGTGGAGCTTTAAAATTGTCTATGTGCTTCTTTTTAGCACCACTTACCTCTGCCTGGGCTGCCTGATACCTCTCAGCGACATTTAAAACCTCTCCCAACTTCTCTGCACCTTGTTCCATGAGAAATTTTCTCATGTCTGGAGCCATGGACTCTCTCAATTGCTCAATCATGATCATTTCTTTAAGATCTTGGGTCTTCCCCAGAGCAGTCCATTTCTCCAAATAGGTTTCCAGTCTAGCAGAGAATTGGTGGTATGTCTCCCCAGACAACAGTTTGGCATTTCTAAATTTCTTACGATAAAATTCACCATTCTTCTCGTACCTTAATAACAAAGCCTGCTTTAACATGTCATAATTGTCTTGGTCTTCCCTGTTCATTTTAGCAAAGACTTCATAAGAAGTACCTCTCAGTCCTTGTGATAGCTTTAAACTCCACCTCTCTCTCTCTAACCCATATGTAGTAGCTAATAACTCAAAACGTCCTAGGTACCCCTCTATGTCATCGTCTTTTTCAACAAAATGGTCTAAATGAAACCCCATAGCTGAGTTTGAGGCTCCCAAACTAGGCGTAGCATCTGAGGCAAAAGGGCTGGCACCATTTTCAGGAGCCTGGCCTTGTAACTCCAGCTCCCTTAGTCGTAATTCGTGCTCCCTTTGCAACCTTCTATCTTCTGCCTCCCTTTCGGCCTTTTTATCTTCTGCCTCCCTTTCGGCCTTTTTATCTTCTGCCTCCCTTTGCTGTCGTTTGTCTTCTGCCTCAATCTGCAGCCTCTTAATTTCTCTATCAGCCTCAATTTGTAACCTCTTCTCTTCAGCCAACCTTTCAGACTCTAATTTTCTTTCAGCCTCTTTTTCTAATCTCCTTTCTTCCCGTTCAATATATTTATCACATTCAGCCGTTACGTATTGAATTAAAATCTGACCATCCATTCCCATCTCCTTTGCGGTCAGCACAGTAGCTGATCTAAATTTTGCTAGCTCCGCCATACTTTCTAAACAAATCTAGCAATAAGCAAAGTAAAATTTCCAATCACTAAAGTAATTATAATTATTCTAGACCAAAATAATTCTAATTAACTAATTAACTAACACTGGCTGTGAAGATTCACCAACTTCTAATTGCCCTTTTAATTTAAAGGGACACTTTTAATTTTAAGGGAATTTTACAATTTTGTTCCCCTAATTTTATTTCTCCCACCAGGAGATCCTTATATTACTGTTTATGCTAATTATCCCTGGACAAGACCCCAATATATGTAGTGGTTTTGATGGTATTGTATGATGGTGATATTACTAAGTGTGATGTATGAGGTCAGCTGTGAAGGCTCCTGAGATAAAATGTAGTTGTGAATTTTCAGAAGGCCTTTCTTGCTACCACTACGACCTCACACCTATCTTTTTTTCTAATAAATGTGGCTACGTTACAATCTAGGGTACTGAATGTAATGTGTTGTATTAACATATACAAACACACACACACACAGATATTAAATAATATAATATTATCAATAAAATTTAGAACACAATGAACTAAATTCAGCTGGAGAATTTTTAGAAAGTAAATCTTTTTTTAAATTTATTTGTTCTGAACCAAGGTTTTATTTTGGCCAGAACTTATGCAAAGATTTTGAAATTTATGAATGAATGGCATGAATAAAGGGCATGTTAAATGAAAGATGTTTACATATGCAATCTTCAAGATTAATTATAGTATTACTGTTCGTAATGTTAATTTTCCTGGGAAAACTATGAATGGATGTGCTGTTGGGGTGGCTTCATCCCTCCCTGTTTATGCCTACTAAACATTGTCCATTAATGATGGAAGAAAATGGGATGCTTCAGTAGTAAATTCTCTTGGGTGCTAGTTTTATGAAGTTGGTGTAAGTTCAGCAGGCCAGCTAGCCTACTCAACTTTGCCAGATTTTTTCTGGTGCTGGAATCTGATGGCCCCACCTCTCCGTGCTTGAGCAATACAAAGATGTTCTGCCGAAATGTACACTGCACGGGTCCTCACTTCAATTATTAATCAGCATTTGACACCACCTTAGTGTCAAGATCGAACTCACAGCTCAGATTATGAATAAAGAACACAGAAATGCTAGCAAAACTCAGCTGAGCTGCTGGCTATAGTATGGCGTCCCTGAACTTATTTCAATTTATATCATTTGGAAATCACCACACTTGAAATTTACTGTGTCTATCACTGGACAACTATTGAGGAATGGCAAAAAAGCTCGTCTGAGCGCGGATAATATGATTGTCTGTGGCCAATCAATGCCTTGGTTTTTTTTTTTAATTCAAATTTCCTACACTAAAGTCATTTCAGTCATGCTTCAGTCAAGTATGGATTTTTATCTGTTAGTCTGTCCGTCTCTACTTGCGTTTTCACAAAAACGTACTTGATTTTTGAACCAACCTTTCTCTCCCCTCCAAAATTTTGTCGTTAAAAGTTATTTTTAGACACAGCTCCCACCAATATCCCCCGCTTTCATTCTAACTAGATTTGAACACTTGCGTCTCAAGGTCGCGCTTTTTTGTGCAAATAGTGATATGTTAGATTCAATGCAGTCTTTCGCTGATGTGAACAACACTGTCTTTTGTCATTATCTTCATTATTATCTATCCGTCTGTAAAATTAAAAGTATATTATTTCACTGCTCAAGATGGGTCATCCGGCCATCTAATTTTTTATATTCCTAACATCAATATTAAGAAAAAGTTACTTTTTAAATTTTGTAATATTTCAAGCATCTGCGTTTTTTCCGCTGAATTCAAATAAAAGGCTTGGTATCGCAAAAGCGTCCAATAAATGACTGTGGCGTATCATATCCAGGGTCCCTTCTGTCGAGTTCCTTACTTTATGTCAACTTGGGGAACGTGACTTTTTTCCTCCGTTCCCCCCCCCCCCAATTGCGTCTCCTTAGCCTTGCTAGTCTCACGCAATTTTTTTCAGTCATATTTTTTTTCCTTTTGATCCGCCGTTCTCATCCCTCCAAATGGTAACCGTTTTGATTTCCCGTCTAACAAGTCAATTTTTATGGAGGGTGATGACCCGCGGTCAGGGCGATCATGTACTATCAGCAGCTTACGCATTATGTTTTTATCCTTACATTTTATCCTTTGGAGATATTTTTACGTTGTATCACTTGTTAATTTTATGACAATGATAATGGTAATGATGATCATTAACATCGTCATCATCACCAATAAAGAAGGTTCTGAAATATACCTTACAAGATACTTTAAAATTAGGGAGGACACAAAGAAAGGAGGTCGAATTTAAGAATAGTAAATACAGATCACAATGTTGGCCAAAAATCTATCGATATGCCCGTGTCGCTTCGATTAATTTTTTTAAAAAGCCGCTAATGCCAACCGCAACCCTAAACCAACTTCTGCTTCGAGCTTTTTCAAATAAAAAATTGCCTCTAACACTAAACTTAACTCCTGTTTCGAGGCTTTTTTTTTTTTTTAAATAATACATCCAACAATGAGGCCGTATCGATGGCCATCTAGGCAATATGACGACGCGATTATTCTAATCTTGGTTTCCACCAGAAAGACATAGTTACTAATGTAACTCACACATTGTTTAGGTTGAAGTCTTGAAAGGGAATCTATCCCTACCACTCTTCCATCCTCTAACTCCAGACGCCCATGTTTGCGAAATAATTACTGTAGTATTTACAAGGTAGCTACTGCAGTATTTACTACATGAGACCATCAATAGTAGTGATAGTGACCACCATCTTGAAACCAACCGCATGGAGTAATGTTTACTTCCGGCTGCGTACTTTAGACGTTCTTCTAAACTTAAAAAATTTACATTGGAAATGAGTGTGTGTTCGTGTGTATGAGTGTGCGTCTGGGGACACGATAATGGAAGGAATTACTCCTCCTCCAGGACTATCCAGCGATCACCGTCTTGCAAGCGTTCCATCTATTTGAGCCAATTTCGTACTGCAAGCTCGTGAATTATTCAGATGGAGCAAGGGAGACAATCATTTAAATACAACAGACTCCCACATTTCCATTTATTTCAAATCGATAGAATCCTCGAGTAAGGACAAATGGAACGGACGTGTCAACACTAGGACACACAAAAAACTCCGACGTGCACTCGGGCGTAATTTGGTGTGTTCGGGTTTTTTTAAGGACATGTTCAATAATAGATGACCATTATTCTTCTTGTTCTTTTTAAACAATTTTTTAATAATTATAGGATGTGAACAGAATCATGGTAAAAATTATAGACTACAAATATAAGTAACCGTTCGATTGGCCAACCGCATGGAGTAATGTTTACTTCCGGCTGCGTACTTTAGACGTTCTTCTAAGCTTAAAAAATTTACATTGGAAATGAGTGTGTGTTCGTGTGTATGAGTGTGTGTTCGTGTGTATGAGTGTGTGTTCGTGTGTATGAGTGTGTGTTCGTGTGTATGAGTGTTAGAGCGTTGCTTCTCGTGGCGAAGTTCTCGGATGCCAGGATCACAACCTGGTAGCGTCACGCTCCAATTTTACCCAGGTATAAATGGGTACCTGACGCTACGTCAAAAATATTTAAGATTTTTTTATAGAAACATTGTCAAAATTGTAGACTTTGAATAGAGACATTGTCAATATTGTAGACATTTAATAGACACATTGTAGAAATTGTAGACTTTATAAATAGAATCATCTTCAAATTGTAGACTTTTAATTGAAGCATTGTCACAATTGTAGACTTTGAATAAAAACATCGTCAAATTGTCGACTTTAAATAGACACATAGTCAAAATTGTAGACTTTGAATAAAAACAACAAATTGTAAACTTTAAATAGAAACATTGTCAAAATTGTCGGCTTTGAATAAAAAAAACATCGTCAAATTGTCGACTTTAAAAAGACACATAGTCAAAATTGTAGACTTTGAATAAAAACATCGTCAAATTGTAGACTTTAAATAGAAATGATGTCAATATTGTTGAATTTGAATAAAAACATCGTCAAATTGTCGACTTCAAATAGAAACAATGTCAATTTTGTAGACTTTGAATAGAAAAATCTTCAAATTGTCGACTTTAAATAAATAAAAACAATGTCAATATTGTAGACTTTTAATAAAAACATCTTAAAATTGTCGACTTTAAATAGAAGCAATGTCAATATTGTAGACTTTGAATAGAAACATCGTCAAATTGTCGACTATAAATAGAAACAATGTCAAAATTGTAGAATTTTAATAGAAACATCGTCAATATTGTAGACTTTGAATAAAAACATCGTCAAAATGGTAGACTTTGAATAGAAACATTGTCAAAATTGTAGACTTTAGATAGAAACATTGCCAAAATTGTAGACTTTTGATTGAAACATCACGATACGTCAAGGCCTTAAATCCCACCCCCTGCAGACCCAAGTAGAACAGTCCCAACTAAGATGGTTTGGCCATGTCTGCAGAATGGGAGAAGATCGGCTACCACGACAAGCATGGGAAACAAAGAGCCAGGGATCCAGACCCCCAGGACGACCCAGAGTCCGCTGGGAGGACAACATTAGACAATCTTTGAAGGACCGAGGACTAGAATGGAACCAGGCCAGGAGGAAGACAGCCGATAGGATAATCTGGCGCTCTCTCTCACCAAACCTCTACACTTCACGGTGGAAGGGAAACGACTAAGTAAGTAAGATAGAAACATCGTCAAAATTGTAGACTTTCCCGTTTCCTACACTAAATGCATCTCTTAATGATGATGATTATTATGGTGATGAGATGATGATGATGACGACGATGTTGATGCCGATAAAAATGATGAAGATGTTGATGATGATGATGATGACAATGACGATGACATACCTAAGATCACGGACTACAACTTTGACGTAAGTAGTGAATGAATGAATCTTATATAACAGTTCAAGATAGATGAAAGGTCAGATGAAAGTTCATCCATTATAGTTCTATATACGATGGAGAAAGTAGAGTCACCAAGGACTAACGCTCAGTGATGGCGAATCAAAGACAAGGAGAAAGTACAGATTTTTTTTATTCGCATGATAATTTATGTGTTGTCTATTTTGAAACTTTCTATTGCTAAACTGAACACAATAAAAATTGTTTCTTTGATTAGTCTTTTATTTATTATTCTAAAAATAGCTTCTTCCTTCCTGTTTTTCTTAAAATTAATTCTAACAAGGAAAAAAAAAAGACCTTGTCTGTCACTGGTCTGCCAGTTTGGCGTCGTCATGCCAAAAAGCTAGGGATAAAAAAAAATGTGTTTTATTTGTCACTGGTCTCAAAGATGTAAACTCTATCCTGCAAGCGTGAAAATGGCCTGTCCTTAGAGAGAATAGAGGCGATTTAAATAACCACATTAGAATTCAAGACTTGGGCTGCCTGCTTGGATCGTGTATTTCTAACGACGAGGACAGAATATTTTCTCTGTAGTTATAAAAGCTTATTTTTTTTTTAACTTATTTGTAGTACTTTTGTTTAAAAAAAAAACAATTTGACAAAAAGATTATCTCAGTGATATATAAGTAGGACAAGACACACAAAAAAAACGACTAAAACAACAACAAAAATAAAGTTTTGCCTCATTTTGGCAAGATACCTCCTGTTCAACCTAGATGCAAGATCCGTCGGTTATGATAGGGTGCAAGTCCACATATAAAAAGACCTAGTGGTCTGGTTGTAGGTGATATTTTGTGAATTTAACACACCCTATAGAAATTGGCAGATGCGAAACAGAAATCAAGAGAATAGGAATGGCCAACGCTACATTCAACAACATGAAACAGATACTAACATCTAAACAACTAACTCACAAATTCAAACTGAGAATCATCAAATGTTATACATATATATATATATATATATATATATATATATATATATATATATATATATATATATATATATATAAATATATATATATATATATATATATATATATATATATATATATATATATATATATATAAGACAAAATAATACATACCTGGATGATCTCAGAGTAGTGCTCCACAAACTTTGTCAACGATTCAAAAGTGTTGTGATCCAGTGGATCCCATCTCATTGTAACATCGCCGGCAATGAAGAGGCTGACAGAATGGCAAAAGAAGGTTCCCATCTACCTCAACCTGATGAAAGCATAACTTTTGAAGAGGCAAAGAGTTTTATCAGAATCAGTTACAGAAACAAATGGAATGTAGAACATCCAGGCACACACAGAATGATGCTTACTACCAGCTCCACAGAAGAGAACAAGTGGTAATCTTCAGACTCCGCACTGGCCACAACAGATTGAGATACCATCTATTCAACAAGCTAAAGATAGGAACTACCGATCAGTGTAACTGTGGCACTGATAAAATGACTGCTGAACATCTGCTTCAAAGTTGCCCCTTATATGTGGTTCAGAGAAAGTGCATATGGCCGACGCCAGCTCCTTTCGTGGAAAAGCTTTACGGGGATTCAAATAGCCTCAAACTGACTACTGCTTTCTTTGAGAACATTCAAGTGGACGTCTGAGAGTGTACGAAGAAGAAGATATATATATATATATATATATATATATATATATATATATATATTCTTCATTATTGTATGGTGTAGAAATATGGACAATGAGCAAGCAATTACAGAAAAGAATTGAGATCTTTGAGATGTGGATATATAGAAGAATGGGGAGCATCTCGCTGAAAGAGAAGAAAACAAATGAAGAGGTCCTAGAAAACCTCGGAATGAAAATAAAATTAATGAAGGAAAATAAAATTAGACAGCTAAAATATTTTGGCCATATAAAAAACGACATAAGACCTTACTGGAGAGCATAATAGAAGGCAGAGGTGAAGACAAAAATGCAAGACGAAGACAGCGCTATAAGTGGGAAGATAACATCAAGAGATGGACAAGAAAGAGTCTATCAGAGTGCACCATCAAGACAAGAGACAGGAAAGAGTCTATCAGAGTGCACCATCAAGACAAGAGACAGAAGACGTTGGAGATCCAGTGTAGCCGGCCTTCGATGTGGAGATAGCAGCTGATGATGAGAGACAACTGGGCAGCAATACAAAATTTCTACCGCTGTTGGGAAAATTCTCAGAGAGAATGTCGTAGTGTCACCTCTGTTGTAAATAGATGCGTGTTGAAATGTGAAGCGTTCAAATGTTCTCAATGTTCAATCAGATTGCACCGTATTAACACCAGGCACATGTTATGTTCATGTAAGTGTTCTTATTAGTGTTCAATGGTCTGAAAGGCTATACACCCTAGATGTTGACTTCCACCATCATGAGAATGTGTGCAACCTTGTTCAACCCAGGTTCTTTCTTCCGGATGAGAATGCAGCTACTTGTTGGTGTTTCATAGCACGTGATGTTGCGTATAATGTAATGTTAGTGCTCACCTTAGTTTGTTAACATAGTTCATCTCACAGTAGCACATAAGTCATTTACGACACTTAATAAAGTCCCCACGATAACTGTTGGGAGTTGCCCCATGGTGTGTAATTATCGTGGCTGCTTAATTTCGGTCAGGATGTATGGACCATGTCGCACCCTCAACTTAGATACACTTTGACGCGTTATGTAGCGTAGGATGACGCGTTGTACCTAGTGACAAGACATTCTGCAAGTGGCCTTAGTGCCTGATGGAAGTGTTTAGACTATGTGCTTTACCTACTTGTACAGGTAGTGTTAGTCTGCGTTATGGCTGGTAAGCCCAGTTTAAATAGTTTAGAGTTAATGTGACTTCAATCACTCTATAACGCGTTGAGCAAGGTATGGCCGGCTTTATTTAGACTTGCAGACAGTTGTGATAATTATCGACGAACTGTGTATCATGGCAACTGTGCCAGCAGAATTTGCAAAGATGTGAAGATGTGTGACGGACAACGCAGCTGTCCCTGAATTGTTAGATGCTGGTAAGAACCCTCTCATAACATCAGTACCCCTGAATTGTTAGAGGATGATACGTCCCTTGTATAACATCAGTATTGTTGGAACTTTTCGTCAACGGGGAATTCTCACCACCTGGGCTCATTAGCAATGCACAACAGAAACGTGGACTCATTAGCATGCAACCTTTCCACGTAGAAATGAACAAACTTTGCTGCGGGATCGACATTCGGAGTCTGTGGCTCGTGTGGCTGTCAGTGGTGAGGGCCGGGGGGGGGGGGGGGGGGGGGGGGCCACTGACATGGGGGCGGATGTCCTGGCCGCAGGACAGGATGCAGGAGTGGGTTTTTGGAGTGTCGGGACGGTGTGCGGGACGGGTGAGCTGGGGCAGGTCACGGCGGAAATGGGAGGCTATGGGTTGCACGTTCTGGGGATGGGCGAGAGCAGATGGACAGGGGCGGGAGGGGTTAAAACGGCGGCAGGAGAGGCGGTGCTTTGCTCTGGGGGGAGGATGGACAGCACAATGGGGGCGTGGCCATTGTTCTGCAGAGGGGAGTGGAGGGGACATTGCTGGAGTGGAGGCCCATCGACGACAGACTGATGGGATTGGGATTGGGAGGGAGATTCACCAACACTGCAATGGTGCAATGCTGCGCACCGGCGGATGATGGCGATGGGGGAGGTCAGGGATGAGTTCTATCGACAGCTGCAGAGAGAGGTGGAAGACACCTGGATATGGTCTTGTTGTAGTAATGGGAGGCCTCGGTGCGGGAGTTGGTGCGCACAATACATGTAGTGAAAGAACGGTGGGGAAGTGCGGCGGCGGAGCGGCAAACGAGGATGGGGATAGGCTAATGGGTTTCTGTAGCATTGATGGCCTGGTCGTTGGAGGAACACTCTTCTCACATAAGGAGATTCACAAATTAACATGGGAGTCGCCGGGTGGTCGGGACAGAGGCCAGGTTGACCACATCATGGTTGGCGGTAGATGGAGACATGCATTGCGGGATGTGAGGGTGGGGGAAGGTGCAGGTGTGGGAGGTGATCGCCATTTGGTGGTGGCAAAGCTGAGGGTGAGGCTGGGAAGGGCTGCGCCGGCTGTGGCTACACAGGAGGGGTTTGGCATCGGCAAATTGGGGGACTCCCTTGCCGGAAAGGCTTTTGCGGCCGACATGGGGAAACGATATCGGTTTGCCAGGGGTCAGGAGGGGACATTGACTGATGATGTGGGCCAGAGTTTCAGCACCATTTCAACGGTATACAAAGGGGGCAGCGGGTCATGCTTGGGATTCCAGGGGGGGGGGGGGGGGGGGGGACTGGATGGCACCAGAAACTTTAAGCACCATGGCGATGAGAGGGGAAATGGGGAGAGGAAAGACAGAGGCGGGGTCCCCCAGGTTGAAGCAACTGTGTGGCGAACGGTGCAGTCAGCTGGACAAGGAAGTTGGACGCCAGGCCCGAGCCATCGGGGGAATTTCCTGGACGATCTTGCGGAGCGGGCGGGGGGGGGGGGCGGCGCTGGGAGATGGACGGAGCACAGTGTGCAAAACGGCTAGATTCATCGGCGGATGGCGGGGTGCAGACAGTGTTACATTGGTAAGAGATGGGCGGGGTGGTCTCATCGCGACAGCGGGGGACGGGAGACAAGATGGGCGGAGCACTTCGGGGAGGCTCTGGGCGGGGGGCCACCGGAGACACAATTGAGTGTTCCTGGGGCTGAGGACGATCTGGATGTGAGTGCAGACATTCCACGAAGGGAAGAAGTCATCGCGGTGGTCGAAGGGTTGGAGAACGGCGGCTCCGGGCCATGATGGCTTGAATGCAGAGCTATTTGAGACAGACCCTGAGCTAGCGGCGGAGCTGTTGGAGCCACTATTTGCGCGGGTCTGGAGGGCGGGGACGGCGCCGTCGGAGTGGAACAGGGGAGTGATTGTCGGGTTGCCCAAGGGGGGAGATCTTGCAGACTGCAGTGGTTGGAGAGGAGTCGCTCTTCTCTCGGTTCCCGGCGAAATACTGGGCAGGATAATTATACAGAGAGTTTCAAGGGCAGTGGATCACGGGCTGAGGAGGGAGCGGGCAGGATTTGGAGAGAGCGGGAGATGTGTGGATCATGTGTTCACTCTCGGGAACATTATAGAGCAGTGCTCAGAATGGCAAAGACAGCTTTACATTAATTTCGTTAATTTTAAAAAGGCTTTTGACGGCATACGTGGGGACAGTTTGTGGAGGATGCTGAGGGCTTGTGGAATTCCGGGCTGCATGGTGTCAATCATAGAGAGCCTCTGTGCGGACTTTGCGTGCGGTGTTGGGCGGGGCGGCCTGGCCTTTGGGGTGGGGGTGGGGGTGCGGCGGGGATGCCCCTTATCAACCACTCTATTTTTAACAGTCATAGACTGGGTGATGCGCCAGACGGCAGAGGGCGGTCCAGGGGGAATGGGATGGACGGCATTTTCTGCATTGGAGGATCTGGGGTATGCAGATGGCGTTGCACTGCTGGCGCATTCGCGTCGGCACATCCAGGAGGAGACGGATAGACTTAATAAGTTTAGCCAGCAGGTGGGCTTGAACGTCAATTTAGGGAAGTCTGGGGGTCATGGCGCTTGGTGTGAGCGGCCCTGGGCCCGTGTCAGTAGGGAATAAGCAATTGGTGCGGACAGATGCCTTCGCATGCCTGGGGGGCGTGGCGACAACGGACGGCGGGGCGGGCAGGGACATCGGCATCGGAGTGAATGGGGCAAGAACGGCCTTCTTTGGCCTGGGCAACATCTGGGGGTCCTCCCAGTGCAGCACAAGCACAGAGTTGAGATTATGTCAGAGCTGTGTGCTTTCTGTGCTTCTCTGTGGTGCGGGGTGCTAGGGAGTTGCAGAGAGGGAGATGTCGAGGTTGTCCTCTTTTCACACGGCATGCCTAGGAGGGGTTCGCCGAGTCTTTTGGCCGAATGCCATCGCTGGCCGGGATCTGCTTGCTCGTAGCGGGCAGGAGGACGTGCACACCATTTTGGCTGGCAGACGCTGGAGCTGGGTTGGTCGTGTCCTCAGAAGAGACCCCGATGCCATCACAAGAACAGCTATGCTTTGGACCCCTGAAGGAAGGCGAAAGAGAGGCCGACAGGAAACGGCCTGGCGGGGGACTGTGGAGGCTGAGATGCAGGGAATGAACCGGAGTTGGGGCACAGTACGAAGGATGGCCACCGACCGAGCAAAGTGGAATAAATTTGTTGTTGCCCTACAAGACGTCACTATGCGTGATGGCCACTGACTGCTTTGACGGTCGGCGGCTAAGGATCAAAGAAGAAGAAGAAGGGTACATTAGCAATGCACAACAGAAACGTGGACTCATTAGCATGCAACCTTTCCACGTAGATTGTCAACACGTTTGCTACTTAATATGTAGACTGCTATCTTCCGTGCATTCAGAGAATCGCATTGATTTAAGGAGAGGTTAAACCACGCCTACCGCAATCGCTAAAGCGATTATAAGCCGTTATTTTACTACCTTGTCTGTCCCCCGTGCCTAGTAGGGCGGTGCCAGAATCAAACGAGTTAAGCGGGATACGATCAAAGGCAGTAGTGGTCCCCACAAAGCAGACGAAGCAGCGTCTCAGCGGCATTTTGCATCTCCGTGTTAACCAGAGGAGAGCGCTGAAGCGCTCGAAGACTAAAACGAACAGGAGAAACGAGCCGGTCAGGAAGTGAGTAATCGGACGAGGAACGGGCGGCTAGAATCTCGATTTTCTCCTGAGTTCATGAAAGGTGTTAGATTCTAACATGTCCCCCTATTCTTACATTCCACTTACTATATATAGAGACCCTGAAGAAATGCATTTTATCATTCGTTTGCCAGAGATTTTAAAATACACTAGCGTATAGTTGAATCCTGCTAGATTTCATCTGAATTTTCGGCTATATTGGAGTGCTATTCTGTTCTGTGCAGACGGTATAATATATTTGTTAAAGTGATCAGTGGTCAAGTGCTTTCATTTTAGTTCACTGGATTTGTGTGTTAATTTAAACTTATTAAATAAACCCATTTCAAAGTTCCAGTTGTAAACTAAATGATATAGCTATAAGTTAATTCCCAATACAACTAGATGCTTAAATTAATTTTGGAAGCCGTTAAGGGATTTTAAACTATTTAATACAGTTTAGTTCTGTATATATATAGATGTGTGTGTTTTAACTATTAGAGTCGCGGGGAGATTTTCTTGAATTTATATAATTAAAGACGTCAGTGCTTAAAATAGTTTTGACTGTAAATTTATCACGCGCCAGTATATAATTAATATTGGAAATTATGTTGTCATGTTTTTCTATCTTTTCCTATAGAATGATCATACAACCTTTGCGCTCCCAGCAAATAATAAATTATATAGAGAGTCCAGACTCGGTTCTACCTTCAGTCATTACATAAACATTTTAAATTAACTCTTGTGGCGATCCTCTGTTGGGATCCAGCTAACTGAATTTTTCCAGAAACAAAGCACCCCCAAGAACGTTTTAAAATAAACATTGTCTGTTAAAGATAAAACTGGAGCAGAACATTGCCAGAAACGATACATATAATTTTACTGTTCTACTGTGGAAATAAGAAATAACATTTAAGAACTCTGACAGTTTTTTCGTCATCACGCTAGAGAATATTGTCTACCACCAGCGGTGAATAATACCTGAGACCACACTATTCACACCCCCGTATCTATGACTGTGCCATCCTATAGAAACCTTTTGATATAAAACCAACAGAACACTGAGGCTTCATCTTCTAGCGATTCTCGGGCAAATCTGTGCAACACAAAACCCGCTAATCTGGGGCTAGAAACGAAGGAAAGACATTTGTTTATTATGTCAAGTGTTTAAGCTGCTGTTGTGTATTTTCTATGAAGTGCCAGATTCCACGATCGGTAAGTGTGTGTGTGAGAGACTGAGTGTTGGCCATCACGAGCGTGCATGAATGAATGGGATTTATTTTGCAAACCTTGTTAATTTGCTTTACCTGACAAATACCTTTTACTGTATGTCTTGCATTGTCCTTTAAGCGGGATTTCTTAAACTCTGTTATTTCCCCTCCCTTATGTCTGCTTAGTAAAGGGAAACATGTTTTGAGAACGATCGGATTTTTTTCACCACCAGACCTAGTATTGTAACACCTCTCTTTTTGAAGTAAATTTAATTTACGGGTTGGGTTACATTATCTATTCTGATAAAACACCTGTCTTTGGAGTGGGGTTGTTTTTCTTTGTCTATTCAAGCGGGAAGGGCATAGTTGGCACCATTCTTCAACACCCCCCCCCCCCCGATCTTGTTATTCGTATTTTGCTGTAACTATTGATTATTCCTGTATTTTGATAAATGTTGTGATCTGATTTTAATGATAATAAACACGTAAAACTTCTAGTATTGTGTTGGAAGGCCCAAGCCCAAACTTACCCCATACTTGTTATATTCGTAGTTTGTATTCACGTATGTCCGTGTGCTTGAAGCACCAAATCGGTGTGGGCGCATATGTGTTTGGAAACTGGCAAATAATTGTTTAGCCAGGAGAGTTTAAGGAGTAGAGTGAGAAAAAAAGGTTGTCGTAAAAGAGTCTGTCCTTTCTCTCCTCAGCACTCTGTGAATCAACTATTTACTTTCTAACCCTTTCTTTCACTGCGCATTCACAGTCATTCTTCCCTCTAAACGGGACCACTATTTTCTAAGAACTCTCTCAAATAAATTTACGACAATAAAATGAGGCGCTCGCCGGGATTTTTGAGTCTGATCTAGAATTAGTACCACTTGACGGGTAGCCCATTCTGAGTCTGATCTTAACTCTGGGTCTGTCTAGATAGAGTGTGAGAATGATTTGTCTTTGTGAAATAGGGTATAATAAAAATAATTATACCCCCTAGACAACGCCTTTAGTATTTGGGCCGACCACACAACATAAATTGCAGGATTTGTTTCTTTCCACAGCAGTAGAGAGTTAAAGAAAACAAAAATATTTGTTATTTTCATTATTTTCTGGCAGAGATAATTGAAATATTTTTTTTATAAGATTTGCTGGGATCGCGTGATTGTTTAACAGTCACAAAGGTTTTTTGAAGTTAGCGAGTTAAGCTAAGCTAAAGACGCCTTGTTCTGATTTTTTTAAGTCAAGTTAACAACGTCTCATCTCATAACTGACTTCAGGTACGGAGTTTTGTTGTCGGAGAATCAAATTTTAGGAAATTTTTGTTTCCCCTTTAAATTGTTTTTTTATAAATTTTTCTCTACTGTTAGTAAAAGTAGATTTTTTTCCCTAGTGTTTGACTTACCATTAACGTGGCATAGTCGCCTGCATTAAGAGTCTTAATTGACAGATAATAGCAGCGATAAGTTAGCACATTACAAGGTAGGAGGTATCTCAAGTAAATTTATACTTTGTGTTTTTTCTCGTAGCGGCTTTGAGTTTTTTTCCCTCCTTGTTTCTTCTTCTTATACTCTAGTCTTAGAAGCATCCAGTTCTTTGTCATGGCAGAGAGAATTAGGATGAGATCCATTTTGAGACAGGAGGCGAAGGAGTCAGGGTTAGAAGGAGAAGCCGCGAACGTGTTTGTAAACACGGAACTTGAAAGGTATGACGCGGAGCAAGAGAGAGCAGAGAGGAAAGAAGCACAGGATAGAGCAGAGAAATTGGAGCAGAAGAAAATCGAGGCAGAGATGGAAGCCCGCAGGGAAAGAGAGAAGGAGAGACAACGTGAGGAGAGAGACAAGGAGAGACAGCACGAATTGGTGCTTAAGGCTTTAGATAGTCGGGGTGCTTCTACTTCAAATAATGGAGAGCCGTCTTCGCCCCAGTCTCAGTCAACGGATCTCTCCAGCACTCAATCTGCCCAATTAACTGCGATGTCTTTTACTTTAGTCTTTTCCCAGCCCCAATGAGAAAATTGACACCTTCCTATAAAAATTCGAGAGGCTCGCAAATCTGTATGGGTTAGAGAGTTCCCGTTGGTCACTTAAACTCTTAACGTCATTAAAAGGCAATGCTTATGACGTGTACACAAAGCTGGGAACCAACCAACATGATTACGACATGCTAAAGAAGGCCTTGCTAGAGCGGTTTGAGATAACCGCCCGAAAATTTCTGCAAATGTTCAGAAACAGCCGAAAAGAGAGCACGGAAACATTTCCCCAGTTCTCTTCACGTCTCACGGGCTATTTAACAAAGTGCATTGAATTATCAGAATTACCTCTTACATATGAGGGACTTCTTGAACGTGTTCTTGTGGAACAGATAAAGTCAACTTTGTCAAACGAAACCCGTAGATTTTTGGCTGAACAGGGCGCAGTCAGGCTTGAGGACATCCTCAATAAGGCGGAACGCTATACCAATGCAATGGCCGAACTTCCCAGCGCAAAACGTAAACCCACAGATGAGCCATCTCGAAAGCAAAATCTAGAGCAGTCATCCTATTCCTCTAATTCCTCTCAGAATTATATCCAACGAGAAACTAATACACTCTGAGACCTGTCCCAGGTGTTATTAAATTCTACAAAACCCGATATCCCCGAATAACAGTTATTCTGATCAACCCAGCAAGCCTACGTGGCAGCGCGGCTACCAATGTCGAGGAAAAGGGAAGACCCTAAACAGGCAAACGTCTGATCAGGGCAAGCATACCGGTCCAAACCGCAAATTTTTGCATACAGCCTCGAAAGGTAGAGCAATGTCAGTGATTCTACTCTGGCGTCCTGCTTTAGGGGGACCGACCCGGAGACACCAGTGCCAACATGTAGCACCCAAACACTTACACCCCCAGTACCCATGGGGCAAATGCCAATAGTAGGGACTCCATTTGAACGGGTTGCTGTCGACATCATTGGACCCCTGGAAAGGACCACAAGAAGGAACAGGTTCATCCTGACCTTAGTCGACACTTGCACAATGTGGGCCGAAGCTATACCGCTAACATGCACGGATTCCAAGCATGTCGCAGAAGCCCTCATGCAAATTTTTACACAGTTGGGATTCTCTCAACAAGTTTTGACGGACAATGGATCCCAATTCCGTAGCCTGTTAATGGAGGAGATCTTTAAGATTTTGAGGGCCAAACACATCCACACAAGTCCCTACCATCCGGCCGGAAATGGGCTCGTGGAACGTTTTAACGACAGCCTCACCATGATGTTACGTAAGCTGGGTCAGGAGAAATCGGAAGACTGGGACCTATATATATCTGCTGCCTTATTCGCCTACAGAGAGGTTTCCCAAGCGTCTACGGGATTCCCGCCTGCTACACTATTATTTGGCAGACCTATTAAGGGGCCACTAGAAGCCTTACTTCGGTCCCTGACAGACCAAAAGGCTGACGAGACAGTCGGCTCTGAAAACAAATACGTATCTGAGCTCAAGGAAAGGCTAAAGCTAGGATGGGATCTAGCTACGACCAACCTTAAGAAAGCCCGCGCTAAACATGCTAAAAGATACAACAAAGCTGCAAAAGAGAGAGAACTCCAACCAGGGGAGAAAGTCTTGTTGCTACGTCCAACCAGAAGCAATAAACTTCGCATCGGATGGCAAGGGCCGTTTACCGTCCTTAAAAAGATCTCACGCACCAATTACAAGATCTCCATTAAAGGAAAGGAGAAGGTCTTTCACATAAATCTGCTAAAGAAATATTTGGAAAGACCAGTGCCATCCTCCGAGCATCTCCTGGCTGTCGCCATAGCAACGGAAGACGAGCAAGATGATGATGGTTGCATGGAGTACCCATTGCAACCCACAGAATCCTTTAA
This sequence comes from Oreohelix idahoensis, assembly GCA_024509875.1. Classification (NCBI taxonomy): domain Eukaryota; kingdom Metazoa; phylum Mollusca; class Gastropoda; order Stylommatophora; family Oreohelicidae; genus Oreohelix; species Oreohelix idahoensis. The sequence goes on from JAMPIV010010256.1 coordinate 24,338, forward strand.
AGATGTTAAGTTCGGCGACAATCTCTCGCAAGAACAACAAATAGAAACCAGGGCGCTACTGAAGCAGTACAGTGCAGTCTTAACGGATGTACCTGGTCGAACAAATCTCATCGAATTTGATATGAAATTAACAAACGAGACCCCTGTTCGAACCAGAGTTTACCCCATCCCGTACGCTAAAGCTGATGCACTTCGCGGAGAAATAGACAAGCTGCGTCAGGCAGGAATTATCAGTGAGTCAACATCTCCTTACAGTTCGAGTGTAGTGCTGTTGCAGAAGCCCAATAAGGAAGTTCGGCTGTGTATAGATTACCGGCTGCTAAACGCTGTAACGGAATTCCAGACCGAACCTCTCCAAACTGTTTCTGAGTTGTTCACCAAGCTTAGCAAAGCAAGAATTTTCTCCAAGATTGACCTCAGTAAAGGCTATTATCAAATACCAGTCAAGGATGAAGTTAAACCTTTGTTAGCTTTCAGCACTAGTGAAGGACATTACACATTTAATGTGATGCCGTTCGGATTACATAACGCACCAGGAGTATTCACTAGGATGATGAGGAAGCTCCTAGAACCTTTGCAAAGTCCCCAGATCCATAATTTCATGGACGACATCTTAATTGCATCGCAAACCTACGACGAAAATATTGCTACGGCTGCTATGCTCCCTATCACTATGTGCATATTATCAGAAATACATCCAGAACTTCAACGGACTGACACCACCTCTTACCGACCTCTCAAAGAAAGGGTGTCCGGATAAGGTTATCTGGGATCAAAAGTGCGAACACGCGTACAGCACCTTAAAAGGTCAATTGTCTGCATACCCCATTCTGAGGTTACCTGACCTTAAGAAACCTTTCGTATTGCGGGTCGACGCGTCAGGTCAGGGCATCGGGTCAACACTGCTGCAAGCCGAGGACAGTGACCGGAATATGCTATTCCCAGTTGCTTATGGCAGTCGAAAATTAAATAAGGCTGAACGTAACTACAGTGTAGTTGAAAGAGAATGTCTGGCACTGATTGACGGGATAAAACGTCATCATGAGTTTCTTTATGGGACATCTTTCACGGTGCAAACAGACCACACTCCCTTGGCTTTTCTTAGCGCAAACAAGGAATTTAACGCCAGGATCATGCGTTGGGCCTTGCTTTTAAGCGTTTACTCTTTCAAAGTGGAATACTGTTGTGTAATGGCTATCAAGGAATGTTATATGCGGGGGCAGTTAGGTTCTGGCTTGGTGAGTATGTCTTCAATCGTTGCTGATGTTTACGCGAATGCTAGGTTGAGTAGACGAAGGGTTAGCATCATACTTTTCACCTGAACACAGCCACACAGTATCGTTCTTAGCTCGTACAACAGTGTTAATGATTAATCAATGAGTTGGTGAAGACTGGTCCACATCCAAATTTATTCACAGTAGCTCCAACAATAATTCAGCATAAATAACATTAGGTAGATTGCATTCATTGAGGTCCAGTGTCAGTCCATCGTGGTAAACAATGTAAGAGGCATACAATTCATAAATCTCAATTCTGGCCGTAAGAGACTAGCGTTCAGGTTCGAGCAGGACGTGAACGAAGTATGGCGGCCGATGTAAATGTGCTGACAATCGAAAATATTTACCTCAAAATACAGTCACAATACTTCCCATGGAAGCTGTAGCACTTGACGGCCCATAAACACATCTTATTCAATTGTGGCGACCAAATCTTATTAAAAGCCACTGAGAAAATATATCGAATAACACATCCACCACGGGAACACAACCATGGCACGTCTCGTCAGGGCTGTTTACATTTTATCAATAGCACGGGAAACTGACCGCTCGGCTGAGCATGGGCAGACGATACATACGTCACGTTATATATTTATAGCTAATGCAGACAGCTGTATTTCAGCAAAGGATTGACATACGCCTGTGCGCAAAAGCCGTACACAACAACCACCCCGTCCTCTCGGGGGAAAAAAAACAAATGGTTTTTTTTTTCAAACATTCCCCGAATGAAAGAACGGCCAAAATTAAGTACATCATAATAAAAAATCGTCAACAGTAGAACAATAAATTCTCAAAGTCCAGTCGAAGTCAAATCTACTGGAAATATTAATGAAAGTGCATGAAAAAGACTGTCATCAGTCAATACATTATCATAAGAATATGAGAGGCAGAAACAAAGAAATGTAAACTAATAATGCAATAAAGAAAAGATCATCTTGTAATGTATATGTTAAAGTAATGATATCACTATAGCATAAGAGAATTGTTACACAAAGAGAATCAAACTAATAAACATGCGAAATATAAGTAGGGTTATGTCTTTTAGGGAACATTAAGAAGGAAAAAAAAGAAAACGTTACAAGAATTTATACATCATGTAGTTTTCATAATGATCTATTAGTAAATATGGTACTGCATTGTTTCCAATTGGCAACAATATGTCTTTCACATGTGCTTATAGCACTGAAGTAGAGTTATCCATTTGACACGAAAGTAGATTGTTACTAAGCAACAAAATGTTCAGGTCCTCATAGTATTAAGGTATCTGTGGTAAGTTGGGATTATATAAATAGTTATAGGGGAACTTAGTGTACTGACTGAGATCAGCTGTGAAGGTATCTGTATCTAATAAGTGTGGTGTGTTACAGATGACCTTACTTTGCTACCACATTTAGACCTCAATCAGACTTATTCTGGAATATTGTGATGACTACGTTGAATTCTAGGGTTATGATAGTGATGAAGTGTAAGTTCACAACAACCAACAGACAGATAAACACTTTAATTAAGATCCACAACACTTTACAACACTATGACAAGCACATACATATAACACTCTAGAAGACTATCTTAAGTAAGTCAAGTGTTAACTTTTAAATTATGTATTAGTTTCTTTCAAGAATAGATATCCTGATCCAACTACAGAGTGAATCAGGAATCACAATCAAATGTAAACACAATGTTTATGTACAAAATTTATACAAAGGATCTTTGTCCTGACATATAATATTATTACAATATGTGTGTAGGGTTGTGATGTAGTATTATGAGGTAATACTGGCTTATGAAGCTAGGTTGTTGTTTGTCATCACGACTTCATGTGTTTGTTACTGGTGGAAATAATATTGAAGGGTTCACAGTTTCTTTTTATTTGTAAAATAATTACTGTCCCTCTTGATTTAGTATTACTGTCAATTTTAAGGTGGGTTATACAAGGGTGAGCTGCTCTGGCTGATAAAATCTTAGCTCAAGTGTCGGCGGCAGGAAAACTGTCTCCTCTGCTCGCTTGCTTCTCAGTTATCTTGAAATACACCACTGGTAGATATCTTAGACAAGGAGTCTGCTGCCAGCCCTCTGGATCCAGCCAAACTCAGACCAGGTGCTGCTCTAATATTTCAGTACCACGGTCCCTGAAATAAGAAGGTTGTACCTCCTTCTTCAGAACTAATATATAATATATTTCCACACTGAAGTACAGGACATTACAAACACAGAGTTCAGCGCTGTAGGCCAACTGTTAGCTTCTCATGTGACAATATACACCAGTATTCCTCTCCCTAATGGTTACAACGCCTCTGCAATTCCAGCGTTAATTCCTTCTATACAATAGGATAGGTGTCATGTTACTATTTGGCAATCCCATATATGCCTATGCAGTTATACTCCTCTCTGACAAGCTTTTACATGGTGGAGCAATATCTAGGCTTTTCCTTCTGTTTGCTACTGAACCACACACATACAGACACAATTTATCATTTCATATTCAATTTTCATATAATATATATGTATATATAGGAAATATGTCTAGCTTACCACAATTCACGGAAATATTAAACAAGTAACGTTGACTGGCGATGTATTCTGGCTCAATTTTGATCCGCCTTATCCCAGGCTTTTATTAGAAAAATATTAGCTTGATCTCAACGCACATGCTTTTCACAAAATTTATTTTCAAAACTGGCCCTGAACTGACGCTTCTATTTGACTATATCGAACGTTCTAACCAATGAGACTATGTTTACAAGAGCCTTTGAAAAAACTTTACCCATCCTACACGTAGCCATTAACAACAATAATAGTATTTGCAGTTCGACTATAAGGTTTCGCCTTACATATTACTACAGCCAATCAAATCGTATCTAACTTGTTGGCCTCATTTCCCCTAAAACAGTGTTTTTCAAACATGCCATTATGAGCAAATATGATCTTGTTCTGTCAGACAACCCCACTATAGTCTTTTGGCTATAATTTGTTAATTACTAGACTATTTGCGTAACACATAACATATTCTTTGTCAGCAAGTCCTAAGGCACCCAAATATATAATTTTAATGGGGCTAAGTGGCTCCGTTCAAAATATGTATTATTCTAGGATAGCCGTGTATTTGTTTTTACCACCCGTTCACTTCTATACGATGGGATGTCTTCTGTACTGTCAGACTAATGTCAGGAGCTTAGACATAAATCAGTAGGATGTCAGGTTTCCCAATAAGAGCTTAAACCTGTTTTCAAAACCTAACCTCGTATCGTTAGTTTTTTTTTATTTACTGTTTATTTGAAAAAATCAGGTCTTCATGCCTTTCGCGTGGGATTGGCGTTCACTTTTTAATCGCGAGACGACGTAGGACAACTGCATGCGTTCCTCCGTGCATCTCTCTCTCTCTGCTAAGCCCGTCTGTCTTTTAGGTTAACGTAGTGTGTATAATGACATTAATGTAGTATTATATCTAGGTCATTAAGCAGTGTGCCTATCAAGGTCGTCTAAGAAATACAGTACCAATTTTATTTTTAGAAACGCGTGTAGGCTTTTGCGTAGAGTGTATGCAGACGAAATAGAAAAAGGAGGGTCTCTTGTTCAGTCATTATGGCGTTATAAAACGGAAGCGCTATTGGGAAAGCACTGGTCTTTCACCATTCTTCTTTCTTTTGTATTATTTCGTTCTACTTTACATTTATTTTCTAATTTATATATGTGGATTAGAATTTTTCACTACAGTATCGAAAGTCAATCATCCAATGTAAATGAGTGGATCACGTAAATACATTTGAAAGTCAGCAGCAGTACTGAACGTCAACCACGCGCTTATATGTGGGTCACATAATAATGTTAATTAGTATCGTTAAAGTCTTGTTGAGGGCAGCGGGAGAGTAAATCAGCTAACACATTTTCAGTGCCCGGAATAGCTTGGACATCAAATGCGAACTATTGCATCAAAATAGAATAGCGCGCAACCCTAGGATTCTTGTGGTTCTATTTCATGAGGAATGACAGAGAGCGCTGGTCTGATTGTATAATAAATCTTGATCCAAGAAGGTACCTCTCCAGTTTCAAAACAGCCCATACGATGGCAAGCAATTCGCGCTCGATTGCTGGATATCTTCTTTCTGCGTCCGTCAGCTTCCGTGATATGTACAAGTTAGAGTGAAGTGTACCGTCGAAATTCTGCATCAATACGGCACCAACACCTTTGGAAGACGCATCTGTGCGAAGATAGAATGTCAAGTTTTTATTTGGTAGCCTCAATATTGGAGGGGTGGAAAATAAATTTTTAATATGAGCTAAGGCTGCTTGGCTCTCTTGAGACCAGTGCACATGATTGGGAGAGCCCTTTCTTAATAAAGCAGACAGATCAGCAGTGAGATTGGATAGATTCGAAATGAATCGACTGTAAAATTGAATAAGGCCGAGAATACTGCGCACTTGTTTCTTAGTTGTGGGCACAGATATGTTCAAAATCTTGGACAAATTAGATAGTTCAGTTTTAAGCAAACCATGACCAACTCTATGACCAAGGAATGATATTTCTCCAAAAGCGACAAAAATTTTAGAAGGTTTGGCAGTTAGGTGGTGTGAACGTAAAGTGTCCAACAGTGAAGTGAGACCTAAGAAATGATTTTCCCAAGAAGTAGTAAAGAGACATATGTCATCTATATATGTAATAATATCAGACCTGTTAGAAAAAATCTTACGCATCATCCTGACAAATGTGGCAGGAGCATTCATCAGTCCAAAGGACATAAAATTCCATTGAAATAACCCCTTAGGTGTTGTAAAAGCAGTGAGGGGCTTAGCAGTTTCAGATAAAGGAACCTGCCAGTATCCTTTAGTGAGATCAAACTTTGTGAAAAAAACAGCTGTAGCAAGTCTTGGCAAAAGGTCTTCTAATAAAGGTAAAGGCTCAGCATCAAAGACAGTAATATTATTAAGTTTGCGATAGTCAATACATAGTCTTATATTGTTATCCTTCTTTCTAACAATGACCATCGGGAAAGCAAATGCAGAATTTGATGGTTCGGTAATACCCAAACGAAGCATGTCGTCAAGTTCTTTATTAACCTTATCCTGAAAATGGATAGGAATGGGGTATGGTCGAACTCGAATAGGTCGATCATCCGTGAGAAGGATATCATGAGTGATAACCGATGTATGACCAGGGATGTCTGTCAGAACATCTGGGAAAGATTGAAGAAGATCAGACACCTGCTGACGTTGGTCGGATGATAAATCCGTACAGATAGAAACATCCTTCCACGTCTCAGTAGCAGTTAAAGGCATGACAGGAAGATCCATAGGTAAGTCAGGAAAAGCAGATTCTTCCTCCTGAATCACAGACAGGGAAGAAAAATGAGTAGTATGCCTTGTGGGCTCATTTAGTGCATGAAAGACAGCCTGAAGATATTCAGGTCGAGTATGGAATTCTTTGAACATGTTTATATGGAAAGTTTTGTTTTTTCCCTTAAAATCAAGTACATAGTCAACATCAGAAATGCGTGAAATAACCCTGTAAGGACCACTCCAAGCAATGAGTAGTCTGTTGTCCTTTCTAGGAAAAAGCACAAAGGCTTCATCCACAGGCACCAGGTGTCTTAGTCGTCTGTTACAATTCTGAAACTGACGAGCTTTTTCTTTAGCAGTTTCAGAAGATGCTGTTGCCAACTGACAAGCATCAATTATCTTACGTCGGAGGTTTACGACATACTCGTAAGATGACTTGGTGTCTTGAGTCATTTCTGAGTCAGTGAGCAAATCTTTAATAAGAGACATAGGACCTCTAGGTTGAGCTCCGAAGACAAACTCGAATGGCGAGAAACCGGTCTGTTCATTTGGTACCTCACGGTACGCAAACAGCACGGCGGGTAAAACCCTGTCCTAGTCTTGTGGATAGCTGACTGTAACTTTGCCTAATAATTGTTTAAGCGTCCTATTTAGACGTTCTACCATACCATTGCTCATTGGATGGTACACGGAGCTAAGCGATCTGTCAATGTTTAGTTGTTGCATAACACCAGTCATGGCCTCGGAGACAAACTGAGTACCTCTATCTGATAGAAGTTTTCTAGGGAAACCTAGCCTGGAAAAGATTAAGAAAAGAGCATCAGCCACGTCTGAGGTGGTGATATTCTTCAGAGGTATAGCCTCTGGCCAGCGCGTGCACATGTCAATACATGTGAGGACATACCTGTGTCCTCTAGCTGACATAACAGGTATTCTGAAGCCTGTATCGGTGCCATGTGATAGGCTCCTTTTGCTTTGACCTCCTGGCAAGTAACACAGGAGCGACAATGCGTAGCAACATCCCTAGATACACCAGGCCAAAAGAAGGAAGAGAGCACTCTGGACCTTGTCCTAGAGTAACCCATGTGGCCAGCACAATGAGAATCATGGGCGTGTTGCAGGATATAAGTTCTAAACTGTTTAGGAACCATGACCTGTTGTTTAAGAGCAGAAGAATCTTTAAACATTCTGATCAGGATACCATTCTTAAGGATGTACTATTGACGAGGGGCATTATTTACAAGCATCTCCTCACTACTTACCAAACGAAAAAATGTCTGCAAAGAATCATCATCTCTTTGCAGCGTTGCAAAAGATTCTTTGTTAATAGTAGCATGAAAATCATAATCCTGATTTTCAGGCACAATGTTGTCAATCGTTTGGGCTTGTGTTTGAGCCCTTGTTGTTACTGCATTCGCAGTTAAAATGTTTTGCCGTTCCCACTCAATAATTTCACCAGGTGTGCAGTCTTTGCCACCGTGGATACGGCCATTAATAAGGTCAGTGATTGGGTTTTTTAAAAGACACACTTTAATTCTCCCTGTGAAAAATGGAGTCGCTATGTTAACGATAGCTGTGGGATAGAACTCTACCGTTCCCCCAGATGTGACACATTTAACAAAATCTCCAGTGGAGCATGATGGGTGCACTAGAGATTGGCGAACTCCCACCATTGTGCAGCCAGTATCTCTAAGCACAGATACCTGCGTATCGTTTAGTAGGCCTTTATGAAAATGTAAGGTGCCTGTGCCATCATGAGCAGCAAGTGTTGTCATTGTAGGAAGTGGATGACCGCATCTTAATGTAGATACCACATTAGGCTGAAATAAAGTTCGGCAATCAGGACACTTCGAAGCAGCATCAAAGTCAAAAAAAAAACAAGCAGCAGCCTGATTTACCGAAGGATTACTTTGAGTAGCACTAGATGTATCAGCAGATTGTGCTGAGTTAGCATGATAGTTTGTACGTTCAACGCTCCGAGAGCGGAAGGGATGGTTATCATTCTGATTATTATAAGAATAATTCCGGTTTCTATTGTCCTGTGAATAATTAGACCTTCTAGGAGTTGCATATTGGTTACTTTATCTATTACCATTCCAATTTCCTCTACTCCTGAAAAAATTATCATTTCGTTTCCATCCTCTCACTTGTTGGAATTGGTTCTGTTCTGGTCCCCGAAATTGTCTAAAATTTCCTCTAGACGGGGGAGATTTATTATCGTAAGAGTTACCACCTTGAAAGTACCCATAGTTATTACCTCTACTACGACCAAAATTCCTGTCGAGACTCTGAGACCTTGGTCTTATGTTTTTGTTGTTCCAAGATGACGCTAATGCAACAGGTAGAGCCTCTTTGATGTGAGAGTTACTCACACATGTGCCTGGGTGAGCGGTAATAAACTGTCTTCCCAATTCTTCCACCAATGTCAAATCCGTAGGTTTCCGTTCATGAAGGTATGATAGGAACTGCTGGTTAACAGAAGACAACACTTTGTCTCTGAGCATTAAGTCCATTAGTGCCTCATATGTTTGTGGAATTTTCGCTAATTCAACCCATCTGTTGAATGTTAATTTAATGGCAGCAATAAATTCCGAGAAGTCTGTTGCTGTCATTATTGACGGAGTTTCAAACGTCGGTTTATTGGTTGTATATTTTTCACCCTGGTCAAAGTTGGGGAACTATGTCTTTACTTTGCTGTGTCAGGTTGATTAGGGGTTATCTCCCTTTTTGGTTCATTCATTGTGTTTGACCTGTAGGGTCAAAGGTAAACAGTTCTGGGCTATTTGCCATGCGCAGTTGTTGGGCGAAAAATTAGACTTCCGTCAGGTAGAGTGCAAACTGGCTTCTGTAGGACGTGAATGTCCGTTGTATCCTGGGGAAGGAAAATCTTCAAAGTGACTGCGTTGTCAGTTTTCCCCAGTGATTTTCTGTACGTCAGGAATGACGACAGTGTTATTTCTTATGTTCTGAGGATTCGTTTCAAGGTAACACCGACTTTATCATTACTATGCATTCGGTGGCAGAATTGGTTAAAGGCTTACCTAGCTTGTGAGAACAGCTCACAGTTCCTGTAATGCAGAACTTATATTTTGTGCTCAAGGTAGCTATTTAAGACTATTCGTCTTTATATGATCAGAAGTCCAGTGACGAAGTTATATATATTGTGGAAACCGCAGGTTGGCGGTATATTTATACAAACATTATAGCAGGGTTTATGCAACCTGCTTAATGAAGAATAAACAGCTGACGTCATATCGAGGTCTGTGTAATGGCCACTATTCTACCGCATGAAAAGATGTAACTGGCGTGTTATGCCAAGTTGAACGACGGCCCTGGTAATAGGATTACATGAGTTAAGGGCTCGTCCATTGTATGACGGAGTTATTAAGGTATCTGACGAGTTCAGTCAGGGATACCAAAGCGGCATTATGAACTGTACATTAAAGAACATACCACTATTGACCATGCCCGCATATTTGAATGTTCACCAGCCTTGGAATGCCTGATATGTACCAAGCGATTTCAATTAACATGATGTACGTGAACCTGTTTACATTGACTGTTCCTTTGTGATTCTACTGTTAGTCCTGTGAATAAATGTATGAACTGTCACCAGTAGTTTCAACCATCATTGGCTTCAGTACGAGTGTGACTGGGTGTATTGTGTAACTAGATATGAGCCTAAACGCATTAGCGACTACACACCCATGTCTCTCATGATCATCATCATCGTACAAGGACCATGTATGCTGTCAGCGTGAGTGACCCAGATCTTCACCGCACCAGTACACTGTTCAGTTGACATCGACACGCGTACCTGGCCAACTACACATCACGCATAAAAAAACAACTAACATTTCTTGGTGGCCATTACAATTCTGGCCTTAACAAAGTCCTTCCCTGTTTCTGGCAACATGGTCTTAAAATGCATGCTATAGCCATTTTCATCCAATTGGTAAAGTTTAAGCAATAAAGCTCTGGCAGCTTCATAGTTATTCCTACTGGGACCGTCCATGGTACAAACCGAAGTTAGTGCATCACCTGTGAGGAATTCCATCAATCTACTACACCATTCAGATTTATCAATTTCATGTGCCTCGCACACAGTCTGAAAGCGATTAAGGAAGCAAGAAATATCGTCTACGTTGGGTTTGAAAGTAGGCAAACGAAATCTACCAGATCCTGAAACATGTTTGTTTGAGGAACTTTGACTCTCAGAATTGTTTTGTTTAATATTTAGCAACTTAAGTTTTTCAAGTTCTAAGGATAACATCTTTTCATCATGTAATCTTTTTTTTTATCTTCTGCTTCCATCGCAAGTATTTTAAGTTTGTCCTCATGCTCAAGTATTTTAAGTTTCTCTTGGCTGGCTTAATCTTCAGCTCTTCTCTTCTCAGCTAATTCTTCATTTCTTTTTTCTCTGGCCAATTCTTCATTTCTATTTTCTCTGGCCAATTCTTCATTTCTATTTTCTCTGGCCAATTCTTCAGCCCTATGTTTCTGATATTCAGTCATAGCAAATTCTTTTAGGGCTTCTCCTTCCATGGCAAAGGCTTTGCCTTGTTTAACAAAATAGTCCAAGGTAGCCATTTTGTATCAATGTTCATCAAGTATTAAGTAATTGCCAGATTTGTATAATCAATAATACTAATGGCAATTAACAATGCAATCAATGAATGGTAAGAAAAAAAAATAATGAAAAAGACAACAAATATAAATATAGATAAGAGAAAAAAAATATTTTGGAGCAGGATAAAGCACTAAGCGACAAAAGACATCATCAGTAAGCAACAAAAGAGAATATAAATGTCAAACTAAAGAGGAAAAATACAGCAAATTGGAACACGCTTACTGCTAAGTCAGAACAACACAGGACCAGATACACGGTGTATAAACATAAAATTTGTATGTAACTGAGAGACAACAAGGAGAGACCAACAGATACGAACAAAATTAGTGCAACTAAAGCAGAAATACTATACAATGACAACGCACAGAACACAAGACGGCACACCTATACAGACAGTGGTCGAAGAAAACCAGACAGAGGACCTAAGTCGCACGGCGAATATCAGCCGGATATTCCACTGTTGGAAATCTACAAGCAAACCTAACGAAACATCCGGTGTGAGCTCATTGAATCAATGAGATGAACCTCTTGCACCGAATCACCTCCAACAAAACCCACAGGGACAAACAAGCTAACAGAAAAGTACAGACATAACATGCAAGAAATAAGAACGAGCTCAGACCAATTTAGCACAGTTCACAAAAAGTGCACATAAAGCCACTTAGCTTGGGGCCAAGGATGGTGAATCTGTCGCACAGCATCTCCTGGACAGGTTGTCAACGTAGAAAGGGCACATCATAGGTCGAGCAGCAATAATGTAGTTATTAGATATCCAAATAGAGCAGGAAGCACGACATCATTGCAGTTTTTCTTACAGAAAGCTCAACTTGATAATGTTGGGCTTTGAAAACTTCCCAAAACAGGTGTGTAGCAGCCTGATCTATAACACGTAAATCAGAACTTGATTTAAACGAGGAGCATTCACTGGGACTCTGCTGTAACGTCTTTCTTCAAAAACACAATGATTTGAACAGTTGTACAATGAACATAAAAATTTCGTCACAGTCATGTATTTCCACCCGCATCAATTTCATGCCATGCGCAGAGGAAAGTATGCAAAACAGTTCCAGAAATAGTTCATAATGCATAAACAATAGGCAACATGGTGTGGTTTCACTTTGTCCGATGTTGTTGAACAGTCCCAAAAAAAAAATCGTCCCCATATCGGCCACCAGAAATCTGTTGTGTAATGGCTATCAAGGAATGTTAAATGCGGGGGCAGTTAGGTTCTGGCTTGGTGAGTATGTCTTCAATCGTTGCTGATGTTTACGCGAATGCTAGGTTGAGTAGACGAAGGGTTAGCATCATACTTTTCACCTGAACACAGCCACACAGTATCGTTCTTAGCTCGTACAACAGTGTTAATGATTAATCAATGAGTTGGTGAAGACTGGTCCACATCCAAATTTATTCACAGTAGCTCCAACAATAATTCAGCATAAATAACATTAGGTAGATTGCATTCATTGAGGTCCAGTGTCAGTCCATCGTGGTAAACAATGTAAGAGGCATACAATTCATAAATCTCAATTCTGGCCGTAAGAGACTAGCGTTCAGGTTCGAGCAGGACGTGAACGAAGTATGGCGGCCGATGTAAATGTGCTGACAATCGAAAATATTTACCTCAAAATACAGTCACAATACTTCCCATGGAAGCTGTAGCACTTGACGGCCCATAAACACATCTTATTCAATCGTGGCGACCAAATCTTATTAAAAGCCACTGAGAAAATATATCGAATAACACATCCACCACGGGAACACAACCATGGCACGTCTCGTCAGGGCTGTTTACATTTTATCAATAGCACGGGAAACTGACCGCTCGGTTGAGCATGGCTAGACGATACATACGTCACGTTATATATTTATAGCTAATGCCGACAGCTGTATTTCAGCAAAGGATTGACATACGCCTGTGCGCAAAAGCCGTACACAACAAATACATTCCAGGAAAACAGAATGTAGGAGCTGAATTCTTGAGTAGAAACTGGACTACGGAGGAAGAGGACAAAATCGAAAATACCAATCATCCAAAAGCTACTGATCAGGGCAGCTTAATTGTCATAAATGAAACATGAAAACGAGTTTCCATGTCTCAAAAGTGGGGACGAGTGTGACGGACAACTCAGCTGTCCCTGAATTGTTAGATGATGGTAAGAACCCTCTCATAACATCAGTACCCCTGAATTGTTAGAGGATGATACGTCCCTTGTATAACATCAGTATTGTTGGAACTTTTCGTCAACGGGGAATTCTCACCACCTGGGCTCATTAGCAATGCACAACAGAAACGTGGACTCATTAGCATGCAACCTTTCCACGTAGATTGTCAACACGTTTGCTAATTAATATGTAGACTGCTATCTTCCGTGCATTCAGAGAATCGCATTGATTTAAGGAGAGGTTAAACCACGCATACCGCAATCGCTAGAGCGATTATAAGCCGTTATTTCTCTACCTTGCCTGTCAACCATGCCTAGTAGGGCGGTGCCAGAATCAAACGAGTTAAGCGAGATACGATCAAAGGCAGTAGTGGTCCCCACAAAGCAGACGAAGCAGCGTCTCAGCAGCATTTCGCATCTCCGTATTAACCAGAGGAGAGCGCTGAAGCGCTCGAAGACTAAAACGAACAGGAGAAACGAGCCGGTCAGGAAATGAGTAATCGGACGAGGAACGGGCGGCTAGAATCTCGATTTTCTCCTGAGTTCAAGAAAGGCGTTAGATTCTAACATGTCCCCCTAATCTCACATTCCACTTACTATATATAGAGACCCTGAAGAAATGCATTTTATCATTCGTTTGCCAGAGATTTTAAAATACACTAGCGTATAGTTGAATCCTGCTAGATTTCATCTGAATTTTCGGCTATATTGGAGTGCTATTCTGTTCTGTGCAGACGGTATAATATATTTGTTAAAGTGATCAGTGGTCAAGTGCTTTCATTTTAGTTCACTGGATTTGTGTGTTAATTTAAACTTATTAAATAAACCCATTTCAAAGTTCCAGTTGTAAACTAAATGATATAGCTATAAGTTAATTCCCAATACAACTAGATGCTTAAATTAATTTTGGAAGCCGTTAAGGGATTTTTAACTATTTAATACAGTTTAGTTCTGTATATATATATATAGATGTGTGTGTGTTTTAACTATTAGAGTCGCGGGGAGATTTTCTTGAATTTATATAATTAAAGACGCGAGTGCTTAAAATAGTTTTGACTGTAAATTTATCGCGCGCCAGTATATAATTAATATTGGAAATTATGTTGTCTAGTTTTTCTATCTTTTCCTATAGAATGATCATACAACCTTTGCGCTCCCAGCAAAGAATAAATTATATAGAGAGTCCAGACTCGGTTCTACCTTCAGTCATTACATAAACATTTTAAATTAACTCTTGTGGCGATCCTCTGTTGGGATCCAGCTAACTGAATTTTTCCAGAAACAAAGCACTCCCAAGAACTTTTTAAAATAAACATTGTCTGTTAAAGATAAAACTGGAGCAGAACATTTCCAGAAACGATACATATAATTTTACTGTCCTACTGTGGAAATAAGAAATAACATTTAAGAACTCTGACAGTTTTTTCGTCATCACGCTAGAGAATATTGTCTACCACCAGCGGTGAATAATACCTGAGACCACACTATTCACACCCCCGTATCTGTGACTGTGCCATCCTATAGAAACCTTTTGATATAAAACCAACAGAACACTGAGGCTTCATCTTCTAGCGATTCTCGGGCAAATCTGTGCAACACAAAACCCGCTAATCTGGGGCTAGAAACGAAGGAAAGACATTTGTTTATTATGTCAAGTGTTTAAGCTGCTGTTGTGTATTTTCTATGAAGTGCCAGATTCCACGATCGGTAAGTGTGTGTGAGAGACTGAGTGTTGGCCATCACGAGTGTGCATGAATGAATGGGATTTATTTTGCAAACCTTGTTAATTTGCTTTACTTGATAAATACCTTATACTGTATGTCTTGCATTGTCCTTTAAGCGGGATTTCTTAAACTCTGTTATTTCCCCTCCCTTATGTCTGCTTAGTAAAGGGAAACACGTTTTGAGAACGATCGGATTTTTTTCACCACCAGACCTAGTATTGTAACACCTCTCTTTTTGAAGTAAATTTAATTTACGTGTTGGGTTACATTATCTATTCTGATAAAACACCTGTCCTTGGACTGGGGTTGTTTTTCTTTGTCTATTCAAGCGGGAAGGGCATGGTTGACACCATTCTTCAACCACCCCACCCTCCCCAATCTTGTTATTCGTATTTTGCTGTAACTATTGATTATTCCTGTATTTTGATAAATGTTGTGATCTGGTTTAAATGATAAATAAACACGTAAAACTTCTAGTATTGTGTTGGAAGGCCCAAGCCCAAACTTACCCCATACTTGTTATATTCGTAGTTTGTATTCACGTATGTCCGTGTGCTTGAAGCACCAAATCGGTGTGAGCGCATGTGTGTTTGGAAACTGGCAAATAATTGTTTAGCCACGAGAGTTTAAGGAGTAGAGTGAGAAAAAAAGATTGTCGTAAAAGAGTCTGTCATTTCTCTCCCCAGCACTCTGTGAATCAACTATTTACTTTCTAACCCTTTCTTTCACTGCGCATTCACCATCATTCTTCCCTCTAAACGGGACCACTATTTTCTAAGAACTCTCTCAAATAAATTTACGACCAGATGGCATGAGAAGCCAAACATAAATAATTATCATGAATTAAAACTAGCAGAGCTAGAAGACTAGTTTCGCAGACATAAAATAACAGTACATAGTGTTACTATTTAAATACTGGTTGACGACAGAACCGTATATGATAGAAGTCGATAAATTCTGGCAATCTTAATGTAAGCACCATGTTATGTGCTAGTTTACGAGTTTGCATTCAGTCAAACTGCATGAATATATTACAGAGTTGAATTCGCATGTTTCCTGTTTCTGAAGAACTGTGTCGTTTTATTAAACCATGATCAGTCGTCACCAGTGGAGTTTCTTTGATGAATTTGAATTCATTGCAACGTTTGAACCATTTTGACCGTTGTGTCGTAAACCTTGATGATGTTTTCTTTGGCCTTCAACAAAGACTGGTTATTAACAATAAACGTGAACCCAAACACAACTTGGCATAAAACAGAATCACCAGAGTAGAATCGTAATATAGACAAATTTGAACTTATAATACATCCAAACTTTAAAACCATCAAGAATGAATTCCAAAATGACAATGAAATCGGCAGGAAATATTGCAAAATTTATTCACAGTTGAAACTGAACCCCGACACCCAACATTTGGGGGGCCAAGCCGGTCCCTACTATCAACGGATAGGGATTTAGGACAATCTTCATCTTCATCCAGAGAAGGTTATTTTACGATCTCCCGTAGGGCTTGTTTTGACTACAGCGAGAAAAGAAACTTTTTACTTCAGTCAGTGCAACCTGGCATATTGGGTCGAACATTTTAACGGCTTCCGGCAGACGATATTCGATCTCATCACCACAACAAGATATCAAGGCTTGAATCCAGCACTTTCGTTGATGTCAGCTGCTGTGTCTTTTCATAGCCAACTTCCAGTACTGTCCTAGTGCACACCGTGTCACCCTGTAGGTGTGATTTTGAAGCTGCGACAACTGTTTGTCAACCAAGAAGTTTGATCCCCAGCAGACGTTTGACACTTGTACAGGTAGTGTTAGTCTGCGTTATGGCTGGAAAGCCCAGTTGAAATATTTTAGAGTTAATGTGATTTCAATCATTCTATGACGCGTTGAGCAAGGTATGGCCGGCGTTATTTAGACTTGCAGGCGATTGTGATAATTATAACCCCGGCACCCAACAACAACTAACTGTTTCATTGACAAACATTTTCTAAAACCACTAACAATAATTAGCTTAATCACTGACGAAAATCCAGTAAATAATAAAATGTTTAGGATTAAAAGTTGTATACAAGAATATTAAAGCAAAACCAACAATATTATGTATAGTTTCAATTCCTTCTAACTCTTGTTCTATCCGGTCCTATTCTATACAATGTGAGAATCCTTGTTCTTAATTATCTCTAATTATATATTCTTGTTTCCATCATGACAAAAACCTTGAGAATCATTGTTCTCATTATTACATAAGAATGTGCAATTAAAAAGTTACACTGATTCTCAAAATCTCATATAGATTACCAACATAATCTTTCTTAACATTCAGTGAACATTTATCATTAAGTTTTACAGTATCTATAATTATATATCGAGTCAGTGGTTCTCAATATATTCACTTACAAGTGGCATCAACAACTAAGCGCTTGAAAAAAAATCACCAGTATTTATTTATTGCCTGCCAGTCTGCAGGATCCTACATTGTCACTTCACTACAACCGCTCCTCCAACGGCGTGAAGATTTAAATATGCATTACATATTCTATAGCGTTAACACGCAGAATAACATTATCCTTAAAATGACTCAAGAGCCGCCAGTGAATCACTATTCACCTTTGCGGAATAAAATCATTTGTTAACAGCTTGAGAACCACTATCTCTCTTTCTACTTTCACTTCAGTCCTCGGAGCTATTCTGAATATTAAGAGCCTCGCCCAAACTCTATTATGCAACAAATAACCCACCCTACTGAAACAAACCACAAAGCATATCAGAGCACTACAGAGTTGCCCGAAAACTCTAAAGCTCGATGATTACTCTCTCTCGTTATCTGTACTTAAAAGACAAGTTAACACTAGCTAAAGTTATCTAGAAATGCTCTTCTTAACTCTTATTATCGTTATTAGCTATTCTCTACAAAAACTATAAAAATATACACTTCTTTCCCACAATATCATTTCAAAAGCCGAGCACTAGCTAATCCAGCGCACGACCTATAACAAACTTCCTACATTTTTAGTTCTCTTCTCTACAAATCTCTATCGCTCTAAATCTGAATTTCCATAAAATCTAATCTAGCTGAGCTCTAATCTTTAGCTATCTGTTTGAATCCCCAACTCTGTAACTGAACTTGACCATGCTAACAACAGTATTTGTACCCCGTCATGATTGCACCCTGCACCTCTTCCTTCTTTGCACCCGACACCTGAAACATGTTTTTCTCTGTTGTTCTATGAGAAGTGTCAGGAGTCCCTGACCTCTGTAAATCTGACAACCTTGAAAAATGCTGATTTCAGCATTTATTATTGTCGTTCTCATGTTCTAATTAAACGATAAAATGCCGATCTCAGCATGTATTATGTCTTTCTCATGTCCCAATTATGCAACACCGTGTTCAATTATTCTCATAAACAAAAATGGAAAACTATCCACCGTTCACACGCACAGGTGTTCGGTGCTCAAGGTTAAAATCAAATTCATTTTCCTAAATGTAACTTATATCTATCAACATGTCATTCCTTTCTCTTATTAATTTAACATGATGTCACTCAAAAATTACATTGGGTTGTCTTTATTTTTGGTGTTATTTTAAAGTGTCCTCTAAAAATTATGCCAGTAGCATAAAATGCACAGATGTCCCGTACTCCGTGACCCGCATGTGATTCTACCAAACAACACGAGCGATGCCTTTTTGTTGTGGTTAAGCGTCCCCTTAATTGACAGCTCCTGACCTCCGGGTCACGTATTGTGAACCGAACTTTAGTTTGTAACAATTAAATGTGAGAAATAATACTGTATGTTTTAGATTGCACGTTAGAAGTTATCTTTATGATTTATTATATTAAGCTATAGTTTATTTGATAACAATGCTGCAGATGGAGCATGCAGCCATTGCACAGTCTCAAGAAGGTTGGGAGACACCTGGCCGTATACATTTTTTCCAGTGTATTGTTACTGCTTATTGGTTGCAGCAATCAGGACCTAATTGTTAGTGAATACAATGGGAATCTGCAGTAGCGCAATGGTTAGTGCACTGGGTTCCTAGCTGCGTGTGGTTCGATCCCCAGTTTGGGGTCGGATTGTTTAGACCGCAAACGGCTCCGGGATCGAATCATGAATTGGGTACCAGACTAACTCTGGGAAGGTTAAGACGGCCTGCCGATGGTCAAGAAAATATGGGCCTAACACCATATTCCCAATATGCCTCAATGTACGTGTAACGGAATCCTTTACCTTACAATGAGGAAAAAACATTTAATATAGCGATGATGTTAAATAAAATATTTTTATAAAAATGCGTGAAAAATTTACAGACAACAAAGTTAATGAAATAATTGCCACACAGAGGAAAAAAAATTAGCCATGCTGAAGTTATATATTTACTTACATTTTCGTTCCACTAGTTCCGCACAGCGTAGTGGAGTGCTGAGGGTCACGCGTACAGGATTGGTACAATAGAGTTCTGCACTTGTGGCACCAGCCCCATGACAGCCGAACATCTATCCCAGTCCTGCCCAACATACAGCAATGAACAGAGTGGCATATGGCAACAACCCACTTCTCTTCAAGAAAAACTGTTTGGAGATGTCAGGAACCTTGAGCTGACTACTGCCTTTATTAGAGTCATTAATGTAGAAGTCTGAGGGCGAACGAGATGTCAGGAACCTTGAGCTGACTACTGCCTTTATTAGAGTCATTAATGTGGAAGTCTGAGGGCGAACGAGATGTCAGGAACCTTGAGCTGACTACTGCCTTTATTAAAGTCATTAATGTGGAAGTCTGAGGTCGAACGCGATGTCAGGGACCTTGAGCTGACTACTGCCTTTATTAGAGTCATTAATGTGGACGTCTGAAGGCGAACGAGGTGTCAGGAACCTTGAGTTGACTACTGCCTTTATTAGAGTCATTAATGTGGACGTCTGAAGGCGAACGAGGTGTCAGGAACCTTGAGTTGACTACTGCCTTTATTAGAGTCATTAATGTGGACGTCTGAAAGCGAACGAGGGGTCAGGAACCTCGAGTTGACTACTGCCTTTATTAGAGTCATTAATGTGGACGTCTGAAGGCGAACGAGCTGTCATGAACCTTGAGTTGACTATTGACTTTATTAGAGTCATTAATGTGGACGTCTGAAGGCGAACGAGGTGTCAGGAACCTTGAGTTGACTACTGCCTTTATTAGTCATTAATGTGGACGTCTGAAGGCGAACGAGGTGTCAGGAACCTTGAGTTGACTACTGCCTTTATTAGAGTCATTAATGTGGACGTCTGAAGGCGAACGAGATGTCAGGAACCTTGAGCTGACTACTGCCTTTATTAGAGTCATTAATGTGGACGTCTGAAGGCGAACGAGATGTCGGAAACCTTGAGCTGACTACTGCCTTTATTAGAGTCATTAATGTGGACGTCTGAAGGCGAACGAGATGTCAGGAACCTTGAGCTGACTACTGCCTTTATTAAAGTCATTAATGTAGATGTCTGAAGGCGAACGAGATGTCAGGAACCTTGAGCTGACTACTGCCTTTATTAGAGTCATTAATGTAGACGTCTGAAGGCGAACGAGATGTCGGAAACCTTGAGATGACTACTGCCTTTATTAGTCATTAATGTGGAAGTCTGAAGGCGAACGAGGAAGAAGAGGAAGCGTTGCACCGGCTGCGGTGAACCCCGTGATGTAGTACATCTGTGATGTTGTCTACACATCTGCTGCTTGGTCTTCCCCGTGATGTAATACATCTGTGATGTTGTCTACACATCTGCTGCTTGGTGTTCCCCGTGCTCTGAAAATAGTTCTACTTTTGTAAACGCGTAGTTGTAACTTATCTGGTTCCATTCTCTGAGATGGCCAAACCACTTAATTTTCTGTCTCTCTATATACAGCCTACCCAGCTGTAAATATGTACCTGACTCTGCTCTTGAGCTAGGGAAGGAAAAGGCAGCGAGAAAGGAACCTGGTCACCCCACTTCATTAAACGAAAGCTGGATTTAGTATAGTGAAGTCTCTAACATTTCCTTCCCGACGACATTTTCTGCAATGATACTACCATTTTTACCTTACCTCAGAGTGTAATGAAGATAAAAGTGAAGCACGTGTTGTAACGCCCTATATAGAGTTTCCTAACATCTCATGACAGTTGTAATAGGTACGAAGTGTGGGCTGTGTGTGTGCGTGCGTGTGTGAGGGTGAAGCGGCTGTTTTGGTTGAATGCTGCTGACATTGTTACGACACCTGAGTACCAAGTTAAGCTAGAGGATATTTGTAACTTGATTCATATGCCTGAGTAATATTCAAGACTTTAATGAGTCTGTGAATACTTCAAGGTCAGTGTATCTTGAATGTGAGTGAGATTCAGGTTACCTCGGGAAAAGGCAACTACGGCTTAAGGACCGTCTGGTATTTTTTTTTTAATCAACTCTCAACCAGACCAAAAAGATCGGTTATATTTAGACATGCACTCTAATACAGGGGTTCTTCCCCCCCCCCCCCCCCCCCCCCCCCCCCGCTTGTTAAACCACAGAAGGTCGTACGGGGGGATAACATTTTTAGGGTAGAAAGTTTACAATCACCTTATAGGGTAAAGGTAGTACCATTAGCAATTACTACCGTAGGAGAGTGGAAGTGTTAGAGACTTCACCATACTAGGTCCAGCACCGAAAGGTGGGGTAACCAGTTCCCTTCCTTGCTGTCTTTTCCTTCCCTGACTCTGGTCAGGTACCCATTTACAGCTGGGTAGACGGGAGCGTGCCGGTACCGTGATTCTAACCCGGCACCTTTGCCGCGAGAGACCGGCACTCTAACCACTTTGTCAATGAGACGCTCAGTCATATAGGAAACGAAAGCGCCTGCTGTGACTCAATGTTACATCTGGAAATACTGCTACAAAATATCCCAAGCTTTGTGCAGCAGTTGAGCCTTTTCAACTTACTGTTACTGTCAGATATGTAGAAGGGCTGGTACACTGTAAATGCGTGGTGAAAAATGGTAGAGTGACCGTGTTATCTGTCATCTGTACTGTGGAATGTAGGTCACCAGCGCGGGGTTACACCAGGGATGATATGGCCCCTCAAAAACAGTGTTCATATAACGTCTGTATAGTAATGTGTTGAGTGAGGGTAAAGACGCGAATGCTAAGAGCTCTTGATAGATGAATAATACCCTCTTTCACTCATGTGCAGTCGTCAATGACGCAAGGAAGACTGCTGGCACATTAAACACATTTAATGACGAAAACTAACAGTAGCATCAATAAGACAGTCAAAACACAGGTTGGCATAATACATCATGGTACAATTGATAAATGGTCTTGCAATGATACATGGGCACTCGTTGCATAATAGCACAATGGAATGTCAGTAGACAAGCACTCAGTATTGCCCATATATATATCATCTGAGTTTACTGACAAAGCACGTCAGTTTATAAACAATATTCAAGATGGCTTCTAGACCTAACCTCGTCTAGCGAAGATTCCTTTAAATAATGTTCAGCACATATTTTTCATATAATCATATTGAACCGCTAGTAATGGGTTCTCATCTGTAGCAGTGATCTCTGGACTCATCAAGCGATAATACGGGGCATCCCTTTTCTCTTCTTGAAAGTCACAAAATATTTGGATACAAGATGGCTTCTGGTGAGCTGTCACTCACGTTTGGATACAGACAATGAATCTGTATTAAAGTTAGTCATTCATTAAATGTTCTCATTGCTCTGTAGATTCTATCATGATACAATTGACTTCATCATACAAGATATAGTGCTGTTAGAAATGAATGTCTTCTTCATCTAGTTAAATATTCTCTCCGACGTACAAATCGTGCGTCTGCTTATCGAAAACGATGGCTTCGTAAGAGAGTTCATAAGAAGCGCTTTTGTTACCTTGGTGTCAGAAATATGATTCTGCCATTCCTTGGCAATAAGAATAAACACTGGGGTAAAGCATACACGATAGGTCTAGACGACTATCACTTTCCCCTACACATAAATCGATCACTTTTTTTCCGGCGACAAGCCGATACAGAAAACACGACAGCCCCCCATCATCAGGGCGAAGCCAAATCACAACTCACTAGCGACACATCCGCTGAACAGCCTTTGACCTTTCTAGCGACAAAGAACATATAGTTCGACTTAGATATGTAAAGATATACAGATATAAGACAGACTCGTCCTACCTAGACAAACAATACACATAAATTCAGGCCATAGATATTCTGAAGCAAGAACAACCTATTCCTACCCAAACAAAGAATAAATCGTAGTAAAACTAGATTCGTCCGCGGAGTTCGATCTGAGACTCCTTTCAAGGGAAGTAACTCAATAATGACTTTTCCTTAAGCACTAAAAAGTATCTATTTTGTTTACAAAATATTTGCGAACATAACAAGCATACAAATGTATTATATTGCAAGATATCAAAGACTGCACGTAACACTTACGTTCCCAAGTTCGTTCATGGTTCAAGTGGTTTTTGCCAAACAAATGCAGTTTTATGAAAGCACAGGAACAGACTGAACGCAAAAGAGTCTGATGACCACCAATCTCCAACCAGCTATCATTTCCCATGTTAATACTCATCAGCCACATCCTTGACAGTTAATTCATTTAACTAGTTCAATATAAAGGTAATGTTAATTTATTGCACCTCTACAATCACTTCTTTATCTTATCTTATGTTTTTTTGTTGCCTACAGTCAATTAAGGATAATAGGTTCCATGGAGGGGTCGGGTTTCAAAAATGTTTGGGGGACCCCTGCTCTAATATAACCAACGGACATTGTACTATGTTGAACTGGCAGCTGGTCCTCTTGCAGGAAGCTTGGAACAAAGCAATCGTGTGCTCTTGCAGTAGTAATTCCTGGAGATATTTGTTTGTACATGATGAGATTGCCAGCTCCATCGCCGACCTCATACTAGTCGCCTGTTACGACATGCTTGAATGAACAGTAGTCCTTTTCTTTGCAGGTCTTCTCAAAGACCCCGAGAACTACTTGGGTATCAGATGACGTGCATATACTAAACATCTTGTAATCATAGAAATAGTGAATGATTAAATATGATCAAGTTGGTATATATTCTCAGCCATCATTCACACACCTCCCTTCCGCTCCCCAAGGAGCATAGGCCTTCAATAAACTAACGTCACGTGTTCCTGTCACGTGCCATCCGTTCAAGGTCTTTTTATGTCTTCTTCGTCCCCTTCATGTCTGTCCCCAGTTCTCTTCTCCATGTGTTCCTTGGTCTCCCTTACCTCTCTTTTCCTTGGTCTCCCTTACCTCTCTTTTCCTTGGTCTCCCTTACCTCTCTTTTCCTTGGTCTCCCTTACCTATCTTTTCCTTGGTCTCCCTTACCTCTCTTTTCCTTGGTCTCCCTTACCTCTCTTTTCCTTAGTCTCCCTTACCTCTCTCTTCCTTGGTCTCCCTTACCTCTCTATTCCTTGGTCTCCCTTACCTCTCTTTTCCTTGGTCTCCCTTACCTCTCTTTTCCTGGGTATTCTAGAACAGGGATTGTCTGGTAATGCTATCAACAATGTGTGTCCTATCCATCGCCAGCGTCTTCTTCTCATCTCTTATTCCCATTGGCACGTGTTTGAATCTTTGTCCTCATATATTCTCATTGTATAGGATAAATTTGCACCGTGTTGTTCCGGGGGGGGGGGGGGGCTGAAGACAAAGTCGGAATAAGACTACTGCACCATGATGCATGTCGTACAAGGCTACTAACGTAAGGTTGTGCATGGTGCTGGCAACGTCACCGTGTAAAACAAATTATCCCATAAACCACCGCTGACAGAGCATGTAACTGCTTTGTGCATGCTACCTACAAGCTGCAGTTGTGGTTTCGTGTTCCCTAAGAAGTGTAAAGGATGATGATGATGATGATTATCAACAGGACACTCACACCTTTATCCTTCACAACAGCGACACCATCGCTGTTACCACTAAGCTTACAACAACAACAAGGTAACGTTGCCCAGAGGACAAAGTTCCACACTGTACATAGCAAAAAGTAAGCTAAAATACCAAGTATATAATTTAACCACAATTAGTACATGCGATATACAAGAGGTACTCAAAAGGCAAAGAAACTATCAATCTATCGCCACAACATACCAGTACTAAAAGGCTGCTAAATACCACGTCTGGCATCGCGACAACTTCCTGGATCAGAAACAACCTCGATACATGCAGTAACAGACACCACACAACATACACATGCATTCCACAGGCTCTTCCTCACTAACACGGGGTCACATCTGCCCCCTTCCATAACTTCTGTATAATACATAATACGGACAGACCAAAAAATTGAGGTTACACCGGAAGGGTTAAATACAAAAAAAAAAAAAAAAAAAATTATCTAACACCGTATTGGGGAAAGTGCTGCAAACGATTACAGCTCAAGTGACCTTGACCTCTTATAAGCGAATGCTTGTCATACACACAGCTAGAGGCGAACTACGATTGGTTTGAATTTTTTAACCAGAGCTGCAGCCATCCACAGCTCAAGTGCAATGAGCAAATTAAAGAGAAGTTACAATTAAAATTTTAAACACGAGAAATAGTAGCATACATGTCCGTGTAACCGGTTTGAGACTCGGGAAGCTGCTACGACTGACAATGATTACTCCTAGTTGCAGTAAACTTTTAAAATAAATTTTCAGAACTTCTTGACAGATTTTAGATGAGATAAGACACTAATCATTTGTGTCTGGGTTGATATTTTACATGGTGGTCACAATTTGTGAGTATTATGTATAGTATTTTAAATGAATGAACAGTGCAGCACCCCCAATGACAACCCCCTGGAACCACCACCGATATATATATATATATATATATATATATATATATATATATATATATATATATATACACATATATATATATATAGAGAGAGAGAGAGAGAGAGAGAGAGAGAAAGAGAGAGAGAGAAAGAGAGAGAGAGAAAGAGAGAGAGAGAGCGATGCTAATACCCAATGAATCTACATAGGCCTTCAACAAAACATGTACAATGTCCTCCCTGTCACGTGCCATCAGCTCAAGGATTTTCTATGTCTTCCTCATCATTTTCACTTCTCTTCTCCGCGTGCTCTTTGGCCTGTCTCTAATGTTCTTACCATGCGGGTTCCAGTACAAGGGCTGTCTAGTAGTGCTATCAACAAGATTAAACAGCGTGTGTTCAATCAATCGCCAGCGTCTTCTTATCATGTCTAATTCCACTTGTACTTGTCTAGTTCTTGTCACCAGTTCCATGTTTGTGACTCTGTCATCATCATCATCATCATCATTCCTTTTCGTTCCCCGTGGAACATAGGGCTGAAACAGTTGCTCTCCATCGATTTCTATTCTGGGCTGTCTTTTGGTATCTCATATGCTACCAGAATAGTATGCCAGTAAAGAGTTCTGGTCTTACAAGTAATACCCCAGTCTTAGAAATAAGCACTGGTATATTGATATCATAGGAATAGTCAGACTGTGAAAACCCTGGCCAGTTGGTAAGAAGTTGTACCAGGATTTAAGGTGTCTCCTCCCTGTGACTATCTTATGATTACTAAATGTCTAGGGGATAAATAAAATGAACATTCACTTTAACCACAAATGTAAGAAGTGAATAATTCCTCAGGTACAGTTAAAATATTTTAATATGTACACTAATATTCTATTTCTGCTAGTTGGAAAAGAGCATTAAAATATATAAAAAATATTCACACAATTACTATTATTGTATGTTTAGACTTCAAGATCTTGAATAATAAAGTTACTGAAAACTGGAATCACTTTTACTGTATCACTGTTCTTAGTCCTCTGACTTTACACATTACTGTCATCATGTGACTGAAGTTTATATTGATTTGAATCCACTATCGCTGTTGTTTCATATATATTGGTAGTCAGTGTCATAACTGGACACTTATCTGTGACTCGTGATCCTGCTGGCACGGACTGTCTGTTGTATATATATCAATATTGGTAGACCCAGCCTGGGGATGCCAATGACCAGTTGAAGTTCACTCGTTGGGGTCCTGCACTCTTGTGGGATTGCCTCCGATGAACAACACAGGCTTCTGATACTGGACAGTCTGGTTTGAGTTATTTCATGGAACCTGAAACATATCAGCCTTGGCTAGTATCTGGCTAGACTTGTAGCTGACTAGCACAGATGTCAGACCAGTCAGTCATCAGATGTCACCGTTATACAATCATAGTAAGTACGGACCTCATTTCAGTGATACAGAAGTATTAACATTTCAATTAATTGTAACTGACTAGCACATATGTCAGACTAGTCAGTCATCAGATGTCACAGTTATACAGTCATAGCAAATAACATCATTTCAATGATACAGGATTAGTATTTACATTCTCAGTAATAATTATCATATGGTTTATTCCTCTCCTGTACATCCTGTAATTTTTTATAACTTGATCTTTCCAACTACATCAGGTACAAATTTAAATACTGATGCCACTCTTAGCATCTACACCAAATTAATACACAACTAGATAAAGTGAGTGACCAACTGACCAAGCGATCAAGTTGCTTTCTTCGGTAATACAATTACATAGTTTTGGAATTGAGACCTGGCTGTGGAACACTCCAGTTTACCAGCTGTAAATGGGCACTCAGTTGTGCGCTCGAACTAGGGAAGGAAAATGCAGCGAGGAAGAAGACTGGTCACCTAACCTCGTAAAAGCGATATCTTCCATGATGAAGCTTTTAACACTTCATTTGCCTATGACTCTGCAATGGGACTGCCTTTCTCTTCGTAAGAGATACAGCAATTAATATGATAGACGTTATCTACATTTGACTGTGGGGCTAGTTGTGATTAATTTTAGCATAAGCAACAATCATCCACAATGCACATGTTTAGATCATACTAAAATTAACATTACATATATCAATGAACTTCGATCGAGTCTGGCATGAAGGCTTATGGCAAATAATGAGAAAATTCAATTTTGATACCAACATCATAGATATCATTGAAGCACTATACAAGGACGCAAGCAGTGCTGTTTTTGCAAGCAACGACATTGGAGAATTTTTCAAAACAACTGTAGGAGTTCGCCAGGGATGCATCCTGTCACCAGTGTTCTTTAATATATATCTAGAACATATTATGCAGGAGGCTCTCTACGATTATAAATCAACCATATCGATTGGAGGCCGCCATGTGTGTAATCTACGTTTTGCTAATGATATTGATCTGATAGCTGGAACAGAATCAGAACTTCAAGACCTTACCTCTAGACTGGAGAAAGTAACAAGAACGTATGGGATGGAAATTAATATAGAAAAAAGCAAGATATTGGTGAATAGCCATAAGAAACATGTTCCGACCAATATTACGTTAAATGGTGTGATGAATTTACCGTGATACAACGTTAAAATATCTCCAATTATAAAGATAACATGTAGGGATAAAAATAATGCGTAAGATACTAGGAGACATGCTCGCCCATGCCCGCATTTCCTACCGCCATTGAAACTAACTAGTTAAACATGCAGACGAAACGGTACCCTTTTAGACGGGAGGGAAAAGGAGATAAAAATCATTATGACGGTCTGAACACGTGTTTGAATATAGAAAGGCAAAAAGACGCAATTTGCAGTAAAAGAAAAAAATCACGCCACTAGTTGACACAATGTAATGAATGGACAGAAAACGACTTTAGCTCTTGTCAGAGACAGACGTTTCTTTGACGATTTACGGTACTTTGACGTTATAGTTTGAATATAGCGGCAACCGCGTGAACGAACGTTCAAAAACTGATTTCAAAAACTAACCTTGAGAAAAGTAGGTTTTTTTTCTTAATAATAAAGTTATGAAAATAAAACCTAGCTAGTTTGATAGCCCATCTTAAGCAGAGAAATAATATACTTTTAATTATACAGACGGACAGATAACAAGGAAGATATTGACGAAAGACCGTATTGTTCCTATCAGACTAGCGAACAGTATTGTTGTGCATACTTTCACTAAAGTCTCAATTTTGCGTCCTTGAGACAAGAAAATGCAAATTTCAAACTGTAATAAAATAGCGGGGCAAAGTCGGGAGATTGTAGCTAAAAATAACTTAGGAAGCAGGTTCGTGCAATTTTTACATGTGTTAGTCCAAAAACAAGTGAAATATGTGGGGAAAAGATAAAATGTGACCGACGTACATTTTAAAAATTGAGATGTACTTTTGACTTTTTTGGGAAAAGATAAAATGTGACAGACGTACATTTGAGAAATTAAGATGTAATTTTAACTTTATTTTCAAATTTTGAATTGAAAAGCTTAGTCTTCTGATCTGATTGGCCAACGCATTTTTATATTAGCGGGATAGATTCACACATTTTTGCCATTCGACATAAGTCTGTCCAGTAACACAGTCATTAACTGCTAGTGGTGTTTTCCAAGGAAGAATACATAAAATTTAGTGGGACGCCATACTCTAGCCAGCAGCTCAGCTGAGTTTTGCTAGTATTAACTGTGTTCTCAATTCTGAATTCTGAATTGTGAGTTTCTGTTTTGGCAATAAAGAGGTGCCAAAGGCTTATGTACGAGTACACAAGCAGATGTGTGTGCAGCCTAACATTTGTGTCTGTGCAGCCTAACATTGTACTCCAGCTACGGAGAGGAGTGGGCCACAAGAATCCTGTATCAGATCGTCACAGGCGAGATAAGTGAAATTCTGGCCTGCTGGAAATTCACCACTATTCCACCATCAAATAAAGACAGAAATATTGAGAAATAAAACATTTACTTCAGTTCATAAGTCAATGGACAATGATTTTGGTAGTCACAGATTGGGCGTGATGACGCCACCCCAACGAAACATCCAGTACTAGTTCTCCCAAAGACAGTATAGCTAAGAGTAATATTAAGCATTCTTATAATATACTTATGTACACAAATTACATTTTATTATGCCACATATTTATGCATTGATAAATCCATATCATTTCATATGTTCTGACCATCTAAAACTTGGTTCATGTGGTGGGGCGCTGTTTGAATATATTGTGGGTTCGTTTTTATTATTTCAGATAAATTGCTACCCCTGTCCACAGTTCAAGTATATGTTGATTATGTTAATATATATTTGATTACTCCTGCTGTTGTTTCATAATAATGCTCGTTATTCTGTTACGTCCAGGGTGACCCAACGATTATAGTTTTATTCCATACTCAACAACATACATGTGGGTTCTTTAACTGACCCAATCACCATTGACGAACTAAAACAGTCTTCCTTTTTAACGAACTCAACATCCTTTAATGACGTATATTCCTTGTAGCATACAGAAGCGTTCGTCAAGATTAATCCTTAATTACCAAACCTCATCAATACAGTATTAATCATATGCCAAGAGTATTCCTCCTCTTGTACAAAACACATCCATTTAGAAAGGTGAACACTTCGCAATATGTTCCCAATGGAACTTACAAGAAAACACAGCGGCCACAAAGCTCAAGGTTTTTTCTTAACACCTTGGCCATACACATTATAAACATCTCTCTGTTCTCTCATTTTCCGGTGCGCTTTATTTTCAATATTCCAAATAGTGCCGCATTTATCAGCACTGACTCAAACTCAATAAATCCAACATGTGGTGTGCATGGGCAGACACCACATATTACCCCCCTTGCGCGCTACTGGAAACTGCAGGTTTCCAGGCCATCATTAACTATACTTAACTATAATGATAAAAAGGAAAACCAAATTCAAGCAATGAGTGAAATGATATCACGATGAGTGAAATGCAGTTAAAATATGTGGCAACAACTTGTGAGCAACATATTAATGCTACGAAAATATCGCTATATAATCTACCTATCAATTGATTATGAACATAAACAATGTTTGTTGTCACTTCCTGTACCCAGGACAGTTACGTATTTCAATTTATTACTCTCGACAGAGTATCAGCGATTACATTATTATGTCCTTCTATATGGACGATATCAAAGTCATACGCTTGCAACTGCAATGCGAATCTCGTAAGTCTTGCACTTGGTGATTTACAGGTTTGGAGATATGTTAACGCTCTCTGATCTGTCATTATAGTAAAATGCGTACCTACCACAAACTTTTGAAGTTTATTCAAAGTCCATACTATACCCAAAAGTTCTCTGTCGAAAATAGAGTATTTAGATTCGGCTTCCGACAGTTTCCTACTCAAGTAGTAAATCGGATGAAACTTGCCATCAAAACTTTGTCCCAAACACCCGCCTATTGCATGGAGCGAAGCATCTGTTACAACAGTAAATGATCTTTTTAAATCTGGCAGTCTTAATATAGGATACTGTGAAAAATGAGTCTTAATGTTTTGTAATGCATGGTTACATTGTTCTGTCCAAACTACTTTGTTAGGCATACCTCTTTTAGTTAGATCAGATAAGACAGCAGTCAAAGACGAGAACATTGGAAATAAACTTGTGGTAAAAATTCACCAATCCTAATAGACTCCGTACTTGCTTCTTTGTAGTTGGAATTGTAAGATCAAGTATGCGTTTTAAATTAGATTCATCAGGCTGTATTACATGTCTGCCAATTTGGTGTCCTAGAAATGAAATTTCATTGAATCCAATTTCTATTTTGGATGGACGGGCTGTGAGATTGTGTATTCTTAGTGTCAGGAGTAAAGATTGTATACCATCTACATGCTCTTCCCATGTGTCATGAAACATGCAAATATCATCTATATAAGATATTAGGTCAGAACGGTTCCCAAATACTCGACGCATCATCCGTACAAAAGTTGCAGGTGCATTTTTGAGCCCAAAACACATGACATTGTATTGGAACAAACCCTTCGCTGTTGCAAATGCCGTCAACGGTTTACATTCTTCGGTCAAAGGGATCTGCCAATACCCTTTTGATAAATCGAATTTGCTAAAGAAAGTAGCAGAAGCTAAATGAGGTAGCAAGTCCTCCAGCACAGGCATTGGTTCAGAATCTGATATCGTGACTTTATTTAGTCGACGGAAATCAATGCATATACGAATGGATTTGTCTTTCTTCCGTACTGCCACCATCGGAAAACAAAATGGAGAATCTGATGGAGAGATTATCCCCATTTTCAACATATTGTCGACCTCGCTGTCAACCTGCTCTCTGATATGCAAAGGAATTGCATACGGTCGTAACTTAATAGGAGTGGGATCCGATAATTTTATTTCGTGAGACATAATGTTAGTTCGTCCAGGCAGATCAGATAATACATCTTCAAAAGATTTCAATAGATTGAGAATCTGATTCTTCTGATCTGAAGGTAAATCGTTACAAATGATTACATCCTTCCAAGTTTCAGAGGCTTGGATAGGTACCACAGGAAAATCAAGCGGTACATCCGCGAAACTAGTTGCTACTTCATCAATTAAAGCAATAGATGCCAGATGCGGAGATTGATTTGTGATAGATTCACAAATATGTTTGAGTGGAAGAGGTCTAGAAATGTAAGGTTGTAACATGTTAGTGTGGAATGTTTTTCTTTTACCCCTAATGTCGATGATGTAATCTACGTCGGTTTTCTTACCCACAACTTTAAAAGGACCTTGCCCCGTAACCAACAAATGATCACCTTTAAGTGGCAAGAGAACAAAAACTTCATCGTTAATCGATAATGATGTTAATCTTCTATCACGATTAATACGTGACCGAGTCTTATATTTTGCTAATTCTGATGCTTCAGTCGCGATTTCACATGCGTCCACAATGCATTGGCGTAGATCTGTGACATATTGGTGACTAGATTTCGTAATCGTATTATCATCATTTGTTATCACCAAATCATGTAAGATAGACATTGGTCCTCTTGGATTAGCCCCGAAAACTAATTGAAATGGTGAGAATCCGGTTTGACGATTAGGAACTTCTCTATACGCAAAGAGAACCGCTGGTATCAACCGGTCCCAATCATGGGGAAACATTGTTGTTACTTTGCCCAACATCTGCTTTAATGTAGAATTCCAGCGTTCTACAACTCCGTTTGATTGCGGATTTAATCTGGCACTCAATGTATGACGGATGTGAAGCACATCACAAATTTCCGAGAACATACCTGAAGTGAATTGCGTGCCATGATCTGACAGAAGCTCTTCAGGAAATCCGATACGTGAAAATATCGATAATAATGCATCAGTCACCGACATTGTTGTTATGGACTTAACAGGTATGGCTTCAGGCCATCTGGTGCATAGATCGATACACGTTAAGATGAAGCGGAATCCTCTGGATGATAACACCGGACGAGGCCCGATTATGTCGACAGCCATCTTATAAAAAAGGACGCACAGAGATATCTGTGGTCTGTAGGGGTGCAAACTGATGCGCACCCTTCCGTGCAACTCCCTGACAAACAGTGCATGATTTACAAAACGTTGCGACGTCCTTATGAACCCCTGGCCAAAAAAAATGTGCCATCAATCTATAAGCTGTGCGGGCAATCCCCATATGACCCGCAAAAGGAACATCATGTGCATTAGATAAAACCAGTGATCGAAATGACGTAGGTACTACAATTTGTCTGAGTACTGAAGAATAATTGTCAAAACAACGTATCAAAATATTGTCATGAAATTGATACCAATGTCTGGCATTATTTGTCTGTGTAATAGTTTTAGCCGTAGCTAAAGTGAATAAACGTCCCAAAGAAGAGTCATCTTTTTGTTGGTTAATGAATGCATTTTTATCTATGTAATGACTTGTTGTCATGTGTGGGATATTATTGCTATCATTAAGTTCATTTGCTTCTGCAACCAACTGTGCTCTAGTAGTCACAGCATTGGATAAAGAAAGATATTCTCTTTCCCATGCAGAAATTTCATCAGTAGAACATTCTTTTATACCCTTTATGTTTCCCAAAATCAAGTCACAGCAAGGCTGGTTGAGAACACATACACGAACTTTCCCAGTAAAGAATGGCGTGGTAATTGTTACGTCGGCCATGGGATATACCTCTACCGTGCCTCCGAAAGTTATGCATTTCACTGACGTTCCAGTGAAACACGACGGAGGGATTAACGACCTTCTTATCCCGACAGTTGTGCAACCCGTGTCCCTTAAAATTTTAATTGGAGTGTTAAACAAAAACCCATTATGTAAAGTGATAGTACCAACACCGTCATAAGATGACAACACTGGTAAGACATGTCCACATTTAAGCCGTGGTGTAGCTCCAGGTTGAAATAACATCTTACATTCTGTACAATTATTAGAATTTTCTAAATCAACGTTACACGCATTGGCGTGATTACTGGTTGAATGAATATCATTACTGACATTTCTATCTACCGTCTGACAAGCATTGGCTTGTGAGCGTGCTCTATTATGACTTCTAACGAAGTGAGATCTTCTGCGATCTGAAAAATTGTCTGAATGAGAATGTCCATTGTTGTCCCTGTCATAATGGCCACCCCGCGGTGACAAATTATGATTGTCAGTATATTTGTTGTGTGAATACTGGTTATTTCGATACCATTGGTTATTGTTATAATTGTTGAAATTATGCCTGTCTCTACCCCGTGAAGGTGAGCGATTATGGTAAAAATTATATTTACCCCTATAGGATGTGTGATTATTTTCTCTATGATTATATAGTCTATCTAAACTACGAGTGCGCGATCTCCCGTGCGTCGCAGCACACGCAGTAGATGAGTCCAAGACTTTTGCTCTGCTCAATGACAAGTTTGGATGAGCAACGGAAAATTGTTGACCTAATTTTTCCATTTCCTCGATACTAGTCGGATTACGTTCTTGTAAGAATGATACAATATCCTGGTTTACCGAAGAAACAATTTTATCTCTTAATAAGAGATCACATAATCCTTCAAAAGTTTTAGGGATAGAAGCCTGTTCAATCCATCTTTGGAGACATAGTTTTATGGAGGAAACAAAATCCTCAAAATTTTTACCCTCTACCGGCAACATGGATCGAAACTTTTGTCTATAGCCTTCCTGATCCAGACCATATCTGCGTATAAATGCTGCCTTTACGACCTGAAAATCATGTCTTTTATCTTGGTCTATACCCAGATAGACCCCAACTGCATCACCTGTGAGGAGACCCGAAAAAACACCAGACCACGAATCTTTATCAATATTTAAGCAAGAGACTCTTTCCTGAAATCTTAATAAATAAAAACTTATATCATCGTGAGGAGGAGAAAAGGGTGGTAGTCTTAAATTAAAATTAGGGGTTGTGATTGCCTTCTTCGATGAACCATTACTATCAGAATCATGGGAAACATGATGTTGTTGAAAACGAAGTTTCTCAACCTCAAAAGCTTTCTCCCTTTCAAATTTTGCCTCCTCGGCAGCAATTTCAGCTAAACGAATTGCCTTTTCATGTTCCATTTTCTCTCGTTCCGCAGCGATTTCTGCCATACGAATTCTTTCTTCCTTATTTGCTTTTTTCTTGCGCCATAGAAAATTCCCTTTCTTCTCTTTCTTTTTTCTCATTTCTTTCTCTTTCTTCTTTTGCCTCTGCTTTTTCATATGCAGTCAGAGCAAAAATTTTTTAAAATATCACCTTCCATACTCAGTGCCTTTCCTTGTTTAATAAAATAGTCAAGAGTCGCCATAGTATACTAAGAAGTATAACTTTTATAAACAATAAATCAATATCTATGTTATCCTCTGCCTTACCTAGTCCATCACACTATGGGATAGTGTGTCTGATTGGTGTAGTCACAATGTGAATATATATATATATATATATATATATATATATATATATATATATATATATATATATATATCTATATATATATATATATATATATATATATATATAATATATATAACTATATCACCTGCACAACTCACTTAGACGTGATATAATTATCGTGTATGATTATGCTTCTTGTTATCCACAAGAATCGTAGGATATATATAACAAGCAATATTATTGTATTATAGTTGATCAATAAATAATGAATCATATGTATGCTGCAAAGGAAAATTATCACATGCCATGAATAACGAAAGACATGGATGGAAACAAAATAAGGAAACGACAAAATTGTAAATAGTCAAAAATTCTAAGACAAAAAAAAAAATTAAAGTTTCCACCAGTAATAAACGAGACAAAACGACAAATCACTTTTACCATTAATGTAAATTTTACAAAAGATAGCCAGGAAAGACCCACGCCAGACTAAATTTCCAAACAAAATTGAAATTTAAAAAAATACGACAAATCACAGCACAGCTAACACGCATGAAAGCCTTAATTTCAAACAGAGCGGTAATCACGACAGCACTAAATGCTGAATCCCTGAAAGAAATTAATGCAATCAACCTATAGAAATACGACACTGAAACGTAAAATGCCTCCTAAACAGTCGCCCGCAAGAGACAAAG
Source organism: Oreohelix idahoensis (assembly GCA_024509875.1). Taxonomy (NCBI): domain Eukaryota; kingdom Metazoa; phylum Mollusca; class Gastropoda; order Stylommatophora; family Oreohelicidae; genus Oreohelix; species Oreohelix idahoensis. The sequence goes on from JAMPIV010010256.1 coordinate 60,764, forward strand.
AAAAGAAACATATAACACAAAAGAAGCGAGATTTGCCCAACAATGATAGGACCAACAACCATGACGTTACAAAAACATCAATTATCTGAATCGACCATGAGTATCCACTCCACGATGTAACTCCAATGCATCGTTCTACGCAATATCACATTGAATCGTTCACTAATTATTCAGTTAACTAGGACTCTTGGACATGAATTCAACGTCGAAAATGTCCGACCTTCACTCGTGTGAGACACATTGCAGAGATAGTGTCAATATATAATGATAGAGACGAAATGTTAATTTCCAACGAGTGACCGAATAAACTGATGAGGTGACCTTATCAATGTCCTAATGGTTTGATCTAGTACTTCCGAGTCCACTTGTCCAGCGAAACGACCTCCTCGTAAAATCCCAGATTCATATTTCTCCCGTGAAGATATTCGTCAGATTGGTATAGCATCCCTCTCATGGTAAATAAGCGTGAACGATTTCGTCATGGATATAATGTTTTTTTTCTGATCCTCAAGTAAGGTACCAGGTCTGGGCATGACCTAGTATACGAATATTGTAAATTTCATGTCTGCACAAAGTTGCATTCCAACAGCTGTCTCTGCATAAAAATGTTCATTGTTGAACAGCGATAGATTGATCAAACTTCCCGATATTGTCCCAACAAAGGACTCTGTCTGCCAATAACTTGAGCAACCTTCAAATGTCCTTCAAATCCAACGGACGACAGCCTCCCATATCTGTGGTGGGGCGCTGTTTGAATATATTGTGGGTTCGTTTTTATTATTTCAGATAAATTGCTACCCCTGTCCACAGTTCAAGTATATGTTGATTATGTTAATGTATATTTGATTACTCCTGCTGTTGTTTCATAATAATGCTCGTTATTCTGTTACGTCCAGGGTGACCCAACGATTATAGTTTTATTCCATACTCAACAACATACATGTGGGTTCTTTAACTGACCCAATCACCAATGACGAACTAAAACAGTCTTCCTTTTTAACGAACTCAACATCCTTTAATAACGTATATTCCTTGTAGCATACAGAAGCGTTCGTCAAGATTAATCCTTAATTACCAAACCTCATCAATACAGTATTAATCATATGCCAAGAGTATTCCTCCTCTTGTACAAAACACATCCATTTAGAAAGGTGAACACTTCGCAATATGTTCCCAATGGAACTTACAAGAAAACACAGCGGCCACAAAGCTCAAGGTTTTTTCTTAACACCTTGGCCATACACATTATAAACATCTCTCTGTTCTCTCATTTTCCGGTGCGCTTTATTTTCAATATTCCAAATAGTGCCGCATTTATCAGCACTGACTCAAACTCAATAAATCCAACATGTGGTGTGCATGGGCAGACACCACAGTTCAGAACTAATAAATTTAAAAGATTGTTAAAAATTTAAACTAAAAACAACCAGAGTTAGTTCAGTGTGTTATAGAGTTTATTAATATTAATAGACTTATTAATTACATGTGTGTGTGTCTGTATATTATATTACTACACATTACATTTCAGTACCCTAGACTTTTTAACGTAGCTAACATTCATGATAGTAGAATAGGTCTGTTGAGGTCGTTAGTGGTAGTAAGAAGGGCCTTCTGTAATTCACATAAACTTTTATCTCAGGAGCCTTCACAGCTGACCTCATACAGTACACTAGGTAACATAACAACCATACAATACCATCAAAACCACTACAAATGGGCAAACGTTAGAAGAAGTTAACACCTTTAAATATCTCGGGTCCACTATATGTAGTGATGGAAGATCAAGTAAAGAAATCAAGACAAGACTTGAGATGGCCTCAGCTGCCATGACAAGGTTGAATGTGATCTGGAAAAGTGACATCAGTTTTCCTGTGAAGATCAAATTATACAAATCACTTGTATTATCTATTCTCTTGTATGGGTGTGAGGGCTGGACACTCACTGCAGATACGGAGCGAAGGATTCAGGCTTTCGAGCATAAATGTTATAGAAGAATTTTGCGCATTTGCTATAAAGAGCACAAAACAAATGTCTATGTTAGAGAGAAGATAAACACCTATGCAGGCCACAAAGAACCACTTTTGTCAATAGTGAAACGTCGAAAGCTTGCCTGGTTTGGGCATGTAACTCGTCATGACTCCCTTTCGAAAACGATCCTCCAGGGAACAGTCGAAGGTAAACGGAGAAGAGGAAGGCAAAGAAAATCCTGGGCTGATAACATCAAAGAATGGGCAGGACACGGTTTTTCCACACTTGTACGCATTGCTGAGAATAGAGAGCAGTGGAGGACCATGTCTGCTGATGCTTCCACCATGGCACCCCTACGACCCATGACGGGTTATGGGTTGAGATGAGATGATATCAATGAATATTCTACGTGCATATATTTTGTGAAGTCTTTACGAACCTGAAATAACAAAAAAAAATTATTATACATGATAGTTTCATAATTTCGCTTACCCTCAGACTCCAGACACTTGACTGAAACTTCTGGCGATTCGCTCACAATTCAGATGGTATTAGCGTAGTGGCGATCTCTGCCGTCAGTATGTCTCAAACCTAATTTCAGTGTGCGTCCTTTCAGTTTACGATCCGCTCTTTATAAGACTCTGGCGGACGTATCGGAGAGCACTGACGTCACAGCCTATACTCTGACTGAAATTTTTTTCCCGAGGCAGCGATTTCACATGATTTGTGCGTTGTCTGAAACTTTCCCTTGTTCATCCTCGGCTTATATATTATCCATACTGTTCCCTCCTATCTTGTTTTATACAGCCGATGGGAGCCGCGCTGGTGTAATGGCTTCGGCGTTGTACTGGCGACCAGGTGTTCATGGTTCAAACCCGGGCGTCGGCGTTTGAAGAAATGTTTACGGCCGGAAATTTGACTGAATAGCCTGAACGGCTCCTGTGATAAACCCTCTGTGGATGGGAAGGAGCGAAGCTCCTGACCGGGTTGGAAGGAAAGTCCTCAGGTTCCCCAGCCTCGCAATGACATGTCATTGGGCCGAAGGGCTGAAAGCCCAAGTGCCGCTGGTTAAGGAAAAAAAAAAAAAAAAAAAAAAAAATACAGCCGATATATTTCTATCTTCCTATCCATGTACTTTCACAATCTGTTACTTGTTGATTTAAATATTTAGAACAGAAGTGGGTTTATAGGCTTTCAGCTTAACTGTGAACAGCCGTAATACGCATTGTTCTCCGTAACTGACAACCTCCTACAGTTTTTCCTTACATACAGTTATGCCCAATCCTCTCCTGTAAAAAAAGGTGAAATCCTTTTCATAATAATTCCGTTTAGCTCCTATTTATCCTTGCCGATTGCCGAGGTCTCATCGACAGTTTGTCGATACATCGCCATTTTGTAAGCGGCCGGCCCTGTGACAATCGATCGGTGAATGGTCTGTAAACTACACGAAGCCACGTTTGCAACGCATTGGAACCAATTTTTCGATACTCCCCACTCCTCTTTTTCCTTGTAGGTTCCAGTCAAGGGCACCTCTGGCTATGCTTGACTGTTCTTTTCTGAGTGTATGTCCTATCCATCCTCACTTTCTTACCATACTTTCTGTTTGTATTGGCTGTTGCCCGCATTGTTGGATATTTCTAGTCACACTTAAATATGACTTTACGAGGGGCGGTCGAACAGTTTTGCACTTTAGTATGAAGGAGTCAAGGCACGTACCTGGAAATTGGTGTGAACTTTAGTCCTTCTCTATGTATTCACCCCTCAAGGCAATGCACTTCTCCCATCTCTTCTTCACCTTCCTGATGCCCTGATTGTAGAACACCTCCGTCTGGGCCCGGAACCACGTCTCCAGTTCAGTAATCAAGTCCTGGTCGTTAGAAAAACGACGTCCATGAAGCGGATTCTTCATGTTTGGAAACAGGAAGAAGTCACTCGGTGCCAAGTCCGGTTAGTATGGTGGATGGGGCATGATTTCATACCCGCACTGCTGGGCAAGGATGATGGGGCCATGAGCTGCATGAGCCGGCGCATTGTCCTGAAGCAGACGAACGCTTCTGGACAGCATCCTGCGACTTTTGCGCTTCATTTCTTCTCGTAACTTCTGAAAAAGGCTTTGGTAGTACGTGGAGTTGATAGTACGGCCACGAGGAAGGTAGTCGGTGAGTATTACCCCACGGCAGTCCCAAAAGACGGTGAGCATGACCTTTCCCGCAGAGGGTACCATCTTTACCTTCTTTGGTGGTGGCAAACAGGAATGTTTCCATTGTTT